>JAXCLQ010024465.1:0-11382 GCA_035584115.1 Cedrela odorata
TAATAATAATAATAATAATAATAATAATAATAATGTGAGGAGACTAATAAATATAAAAATTAAGAGGTTATATTCATTCAATCATCTAATTATTATAAGTAAGAAAGAAAAATAAATATTGTCCGGGCCATTAATAATGAATTAATTAATTGTTAATTAAGCAAACAACAAAACATTACTTATCCCCGTTGAAGTCTCAACTGAAAGCAAAACACAAGATAAAAATGTTTGTTAATTGTTAAAACGTCACCGTGTCTGTTGCCTTCGTATACGACGTATTCGATTAGACATTGTTACTTACCTTGTTCATTCATTCTTTTATGATCCATTTGTGGCTTGTTGTCTATCAAAAGAAACGAAAGATTGCACAAACCAAAGAAAGCTTAAACCAAAATACCACGACTGACTGACTGATAGACCCCCTCCTTGCCTCCTAATCAACGTCGTATTCAGATATGTCTTACGATTATCTCTTCAAGTACATAATCATCGGTGACACCGGTAACTCCTACTTTCTAAACTTTTTGAACTCAAAACCCTAACTTCCTTTTGCTTCTCTTTTTACTTTTCAAAGTTAATGAATGAATTTGTTTCTGAAATTCGGGATATGTTATGGTGTGATGCAGGTGTTGGTAAATCATGCCTGCTCTTGCAATTTACGGACAAGAGGTTTCAGCCAGTCCATGATCTGACCATCGGTGTAGAATTCGGTGCTCGCATGGTCACCATCGATGGTCGCCCCATCAAGCTCCAGATTTGGGACACCGTACGTTAATTCTTTTGGAACTTGTAGCTGGGAATTGAGTGAAACTTGATAATTAAACATATTGTGCAAACTACTTAGAAACTAATTGAGGTTTTTATGAACATATCAATAATTGGCAGTGTGCTGTTTCAGTTTAGGATTTTAGCCCTTAACTTTTAAGCAGGCAAATGTGTTTGCTCTGAAAGTGCTATGCTTAGCTGTGCTAGGGATGCTTTATATCTTCATGTAGAAGTCTGTAATTTCTTTCATTAATTCAATGAGCTGCTAAAAAACCGTTAGCATTTGAAATTTTAGAATACATTAATTTTACCACTTTTAAGTTCATATGAACTAGTAAGATATGCAACTTTACATGATGTGCTTATTGACGAGGTAGTGGTAGTGAATCATGTGTTGTAAGATTTTTATTTTTGTTTTTATATGTTTCATTATGCAGTAACTTGCTACTCTTGAACTTTTAAAAAACATGTACATCCTAGTTGTCTATTTGAATCGGATATATTCTCAAGCCAAATCTTGTTTCTTTCAGGCTGGGCAAGAATCTTTCAGGTCTATAACAAGATCTTATTACAGAGGAGCAGCTGGAGCACTTCTGGTTTATGATATAACAAGGTCAGAATCATTCTTTCTTCCTTCCCCGGACTTGTCTTGGCTTAAACTTTAGCATAGACTTCAGTGAGTTGTGACCAGCTTCAACAAGTTTCATCTTGTTCTGTAAAATACAAATAAATTACTTTACAGTTATGTTGCGCATATCTGCAAGTTGTACCAGATAAGTAAAGCAATTAAGTAAGGTGAATGATATATGATTTTTCTTCCACTAACTGGCTTTTGAGGTGGTTAAGCTCTGTTTGCTACATTCTATGCCCTCACCTCATAGGTTCTCTCTTCAGCCAACGACCAGAGTGTTTAACTCTTATGGTTCATCCACCAGTTACTTTTTTTATACAATTTTGATCTTTCTTTAACTGAAACCCAACGTTTTTCTTAATGTCCAGGAGAGAGACATTTAATCATCTAGCAAGCTGGCTAGAGGATGCCCGGCAGCATGCGAATCCCAACATGTCAATCATGCTTGTCGGTAACAAGTGTGATCTTTCACATCGGAGGGCTGTTAGCAAGGAGGAAGGTGAACAGTTTGCAAAGGAAAATGGGCTTTTGTTTTTGGAAGCATCTGCAAGAACAGCTCAGAATGTTGAAGAGGTGATTTAACTCGACTAATATATGAGCAGGCTTCCTTTTTTTTTTTAAGTTTACTATGTGGCTTGATAATCATGGAATTTTTCTTTAATTACTTTGAATAAATATGGTAAATTTATTTTACAGGCCTTTATAAAGACTGCTGGAAAGATCCTTCAAAATATTCAGGAAGGTGTGTTTGATGTATCCAATGAGGTAAGCCATTTTGATTTCTCCCAAATCTGCTATTTATATTTTAAACTGGTCATGGAATTCCAAACCTGCACAATTGGAAGTATTCTAAAAATTAATCGGATAATGGTATCTTACACTTTTTCTATTAATATCTGCCCTTTTACTGACTTATTGGATGACATCTTGAATTTGTTTCCTTAATTGTTTTGAGTCTATATTCTAACTGCTTAACTTCTTTATTGTGGTTCTAACCTACAGAACCATGCAGTAATGCAAGTTGTCTGCTAATGGAGCTTTAGTCCTTTCTATAACAATTTGCTAAGCTTTTATGGAGTCATGTTTTATCATTGAAGCTAAAACCTTGTAACTTGCGTTCTTTTTATTCCTAATAATGGTTGCAGTCATCTGGAATCAAGGTTGGGTATGGACGCCCCCAAGGTCCATCGGGTGCAAGAGATGGAACAGTTGCTCAGAGTGGTGGATGTTGCAATTAATTTGAAACCATTGTGACTCTGTATTTGATCATCCTTTTCTGCAATTTATATTGAATGTATAGATCTAATCTCACCTGTTGTTTAAACTGATACAAGTTTACTGTTAGTGATTCGTCTCCTTTTTAAGTGTGCATTTATTGCTTCACTTCGGCATTGTGTGCCTAAAACAATACGTCTACTTATAATTTCTGTAACGTTGATGCTGGAATAATTCATATTTTAGTTTTATTTAGTTAGGAGCTTTCAAAAGGAATAGTTTACAAACCAGATATCTGTGTTGTTATGCACAAATATAGCATTCTTCCAGAGAGCTTAATTTCATAATATAATATAGTATCTTCAATTTTGGCGATCAGTAATTCATTCAATTTAATCTCTAAAGACAGTTCCCAACATGAGAATGTTTCTTAAAATAATAATGACACTTCCAAATATGAGAATGTTTCTTAAAATAATAATTAGAACTTCCACGCACATAAGATAATGTTTCTAACAAGGCCACTATTCACTATGTACTCCAGTTAAATCAAAATTTTCATAAACCCGACTTCCAAACACAAGCAGGCAGGTTTACAGTCTCATGAGTAGAATGTTCTTGCATTCAGCAGTATATCACTCTATATCTTGTTCTCATAAGTAAATTTCTAAAATTGACTTGAAACTTTGATCACTAAGAACCACCAAATACCTACAAACACAAGCAAGCATCAGGGACTGGATCATGATTAAAATATATTTAAATTGTCATCTATCAACAAAATAGAACTCACCGCGGCCAGGACATCTTTTGAGAGTCGAGATTTTCTTTGTGCTGCATTGTCTGCAACTGGTTGTTTCTGTGGGAATTGGCGAATCACCTTCTTCACCTGCTGGCTACCAGGGAGCTTAGAATGGGTTCGAGACTCTTCTTGTACCTTTTGCTTCTGCAAGAAATGAAAAGAACAGGGCATGTGGAATTATATGGATACCTTTTGAAAGTAAATGATGCTTTTCATAAGAGCAAAAATAGATAAAGAAACTTACAATAACTTGACAGTTTAAACAACATTTCTTTGCCAACCACCCCTTAGCCTGGTGGTGGGCACCTCCTAGTGGTAACATGCCACCAGGGTTCGAGGACCTCTCCCTAAATTGGGTGTAGAAATTGCCCAAATATGAGTGTTTACCTATATAAACTCCTGGTAGATCCCTAACTTGTAAATAGCAGTTTTAGTGTCAAAAAAAACATTTTACATTTCTGTGTTAATATATCTTTAACTGACTTGTAAGGTTGTAAATAGCAGTGTTAGTGTCCAAACTTTAATTCTTTAACTTAAACAAGAGAAGATAGAGCGACTCCAGAAGCTTGTAAGGTTGTAAATAGTAGTGTTGGTGTCTGAACTTTAATTCTTTAACTTAAACAACAGAAGAAAGAGAGACTCCAGAAGCTTGTAAGGTTGTAAATAGTAGTGTTGGTGTCTGAACTTTAATTCTTTAACTTAAACAAGAGAAGAAAGAGAGACTCCAGAAGCTTGTAAGGTTGTAAATAGCAGTGTTAGTGTCCGAACTTTAATTCTTTTAACTTAAACAAGAGAAGATAGACTCCAGAAGCAACATACAGAAGAAAGTATAAAAGAAGAGTATACGGTGAAATTGGCCATAGAAAAGAGATTTAAAACATGGACACATTCAACAAGAAACGCAATCAAGTCAAAGAGAAAATGAGGGTGGGCTACCTTTAAAGGAAACTTCTCCACCAATTTTGCTAAGTATATAAAATTTTGTCACTGAAAATATATATCCACAGACATACTAGACTTGCTCAAGTCAGACCACACCAGGTAAAGTTACCAGTAGCACTGTTTTGGTGCTTTATTACTTATTACAGATCGTAAATCTGTTTGATATAACAGGCAACATTGAATGTAAACCTTTAGAATCAGGCACATCTAAACTCTATGATCTACAATTTCTTGATGTACTACCAGTTCCTTAACATTCTGTGAAACCAAGAGCATAGTGCAACTCCTATAAGTAAAATCTTTTGGAAAAAAGAAAAAATAGATAGAGAATAACAAGAAGGAACAAAGCTTCTCCTGCTATGCTCGTGAGCATTTCATTCATTCATTCATTTTTATTTTCCCTTCTCCAAATTACAACCTTCAAGTGCAAACATATTCACAGTCATAGACGACAAGCATCCAGAAGAACTCCAAAATTTGTGACCAACTTTCAGTCACAGAGTTACCCATACAGCTAACCATATTTTTTAAATGGTCTGTGCCTTATTTCATTTCATAAAGCAGAGATATTCCACTAGTCTTTAAGTTCTTTGAATTCATCCATGCTACCCGTCATAACCAGTGCTAAGCAAGCATGCCAGTTAAGATAAATGCATCCAATGCTTAAACTAGGAGAGCTGTGAGTGAAACTGAATCAATTTGGTAAAATTTAACAAAAATGGAATCTGGATTATGAAAGAAATATACACATATCTCACCTTCTTTAATCGTTCTTCTATAGAACTCAATGCACGGGACTTGTCAACTTTAGAAAGATAGAAATCCCGCTCTCTCTTAGCAGCAGAAATTTCTAAAGCTAGTTTCTGCTCTCGAATAGCATTCTTGTAAGCTGCAATGGCAACATCTCAACTTAGACATGTCATAAACTGCTAGACTGCCAAAGAACATAAAAGAAAAACGTTGTAACAAGTTCTATACCAATTTCTGCAGTAAGATCGTCCCATTTAAATTTGCTTAGGTACTTAATATTCCAAAGGTCGTAATAAAATGAAGACCGTTTCCTTCCACCTAAACATGAATAACAGATACTTGCACGGAATAAGAACATAATCATATAATTTAACTGAGGAACAAGGACATCGCATGATAAATACCCAAGCTCAAACTAACAAAAACCTTAAATTATGAAGCAAAATCTAGAGTTTAAGGGGGCAAAAGAGCTAACATCTGATTCAATTTTCTGAAATCATGCATATAATCAAGGCACCATCGAATTTCATATACTTTCAAATCATAAAAGCTGAAACAGTAAGAACTACTCCAGTTAACAAATCCTTACCAATTTGTTCGCCGTTTAGCATGTTTGCAACCCTTTTCGCAACACTTTTCTTGGTGAACTCAACCCACCTACACCATACATATGACAATCATATGACTATGAGCTGGCAGCAACAACTTAAATTCATCTTTATTAAGCCCACACAAAAACTAAAAATATTCTTTAGACTACAAATACTGGAGGGAGAAGCTACTTATATTATTAAAAGAGTGAGGATGAGGCTATGAATTCGTTAAGACTTAAGTTGCAGCAGTTTAACATATTGCTTTAAGAAAATTTATTCAACCACTCATACCCTTCTGAAAATCCTTGCTCTTGAAACCCACCATCCCGCTTACGATTTTCACGTTTACGAGGCACTCTGGTTGCAGGATCTGTAAGGCAAAATAGATCACCTTCAGTCAATAAACCACAGGAAACGCGCAATTTTGCACTCAACTTATGCTACCAGGTTTGTCATATCATATAATTTTGGCAAATTGAAATAATAATAAGAAAAGAAGAAAAACTATTTGATCATTAGTATCTTGCATGTCAGAGGAGTGTTCAATTACGAAGAAACATCACCTTCAGGTGCAAGATAAATTCTTTGTATTTCTCCATACTGAGAGAGAATCTGACGAAGCTTCACAGGATCCATATGGGGAGGAATCCGACTCAAGTAGCAAATCCCACGCAGATCAGCTTTAGCAGCTTCCTCCAATAACCGCTGCTTCTTTCTACTTTTACGAGTCTCTGACTTTTCTTCATTTGATTCTTGCTTCTCTTCCTTGGGAAGATTTTCCACTAGATTCACCTCTTGTTCTTCCTCAGTCCTGTTAGCTTCTCCATTATCCTTGAGCTCTTTCTCACCCATTCTGTTCATTGAATTAGTAAAAACAATAAGACTTTAAAGAGCACACATGACAGAATAAAACGTAGAATCAGTATAAAAATTGCTCATCTCAGGCAATCAACAAAAGTTTAAATATGAGAAATTGAAGCACCTTCACCTTGTTTCAAGAAATAAATATAGAAACAGCTATCTAAATAATCATGTAAAGAAATTGCAAAATTTCCGGCTAAATACTGCACTTGTACCCTAACCCTAATATTTTCAATGGAACCTACTATCTAAACGAAAGGCAAACTCTTGTGCAATAGTAAAAAAATCTTCCACTAAAGCAATAATTTTTCGAGAAAATTTCGAAAATACCCATATTTTACCTTATTTTACATTTTCTTACTAACCCTAATTCTTTCTTATCAAACAGAGTAAGTTTATAAAATTTGGACAACTTAATTCTCATGACCTACCAACCTAAAAATAAGATAATTACAGCGCTTTCGGATGTTACAATAGTAGTTTTTTTATTTTTAAATTTACATAATAAATAATAAGTGATAAAATTAAATTTATTAACAATAAAATTTACTATAATTAAATTTACACAAAACTATAAATTTAAAAAATTAAAAAATAATTTTATCACTTATTATTTATTATGTATATCTCAAAAAATAAATAAAATTATTTATTTAGTAAAATTTTATTGTAAATAAATTTAATTTTATCACTTATTATTTATTATGTATATTTCAAAAAATAAATAAAATTATTTATTTAGTAAAATTTTATTGTAAATAAAATTAATTTCATCATTTATTATTTATTATGTATATTTCAAAAATGAAGAAATTATTTATTATGTAAATTTAAAAAATTAAAATACACTAAAAGATAAAAAAAAAAAAAAAAAATTGGCTTGAGCGCAATGTAAGGGGTTACTATAGTACTAGTATGGAGGACATGAGCAAGCACTATAGCGCTAGTTAGGGGGGACGACAAGCGACTGTAGTGCGAGCACTATAACTCTAGTGTGAAGGGCACAAGCAACTATAGTGCTGGTGTAGAGAACGCGAGCGCATTGCAATTAGGATATTGTAGCTCACTGTAATTAGAATACTGTAGCGCATTGTTCAAATTGTTTATTTTTTAAAATTTTCAATTATATGTTAATTTTATTATAAATAAATTTAATTACATTACTTATTATTTATTATGTATATTTAAAAAAATAAAGAAATTAAAAATAACAAAAGGACAAAAAATATAAACTTATATTTCCCAAATATAAATGTAAAACCAACATTTGTCATTCTCACTCAACAACCTCTTCACTTTTTTGGGCGATTGAAAATTTTATCGAGGATTAAAATTTATTTTGGCTAAACAACCATAATTTAAGATTCTAATAGATGACCATTTTCATGGGGAGGTGAGCTATTTATCTTGATTTGGGGTGATAGACCATATTAGGAAGAAGTTAACAGTGGCGTAAGTTAATATATTCAGACATACTTTTTTTGGACACTTCTCGTCTCTCGAAAACTTACACCATTAATCTATTCTCATACATTATATGTTATTGCACAAAATTCAAGTGGATGACAACAACGATATGTGGTTTCTTGTTAGGGGGCATGTAATCCATTTTTCATGTATAAAGTTTGGGTTGATCACTAGCCTACGTTGTGGACATTATCTTACTATGGATCTTCCTAAGGGCACATAATTGAGAGACGAGTATTTTTGCAGTCGGGCATCTATCACTTTAGATGACATTGAGATAGCGTATGACGAGCTTGATTTATCTATGATATTTTACCTAGTTGCGGTACACTTATCTCTTTTTTACATACTTGAAAGGTTACTGCTTGATCGGGGAAAAGAGCGCGTGTTGATTTATGGTTGTTGCATATAACAGAGAATCTTATCTAGTTTGATTAGTATCCATAAGGATCTGTTGTACTTCAGTATACATTTTAGACACTGTAACGATCCATATCAAATTATTATAGTAGATACTAGAAGGATACGACAGGTTTAGATTAGGCGGTTCAAGGTTTTAAGGGTATAATATTGTTGAGCTGCCTATTGCATTTCAGGTAATTTTTAGAAATAATTATACTTAATTTATAATTCATGTATATGTGTTATTCTTAATATTATTTGTCATTCATTATAATGTAGGTATGGATATACGAGTCTGTGCCTAGCTTGTAAAATTATGTGGTTAAAAAAATAAGTAATGACATTTCATAGATCCTGTGTTGGCGAACAAGAAAGGGCAATATTAGTCTGCAAATCGTACGTAAACATTTATTCTCACAATCAAAGCTAATTTTTTTAAAAACCTTACAATATAAAAAATATAAATGACATACAAATCTACGTGTGTTTTCAAGTGTCTCGGGTGCTTCCTATGTTGGAGTCAGAACTAGTCGAGATGACTAATTCGTACATCATAGAGTTGTTTTAGATCATTGAGCCACATGGAGTATACAGAGATAATTTATTTGCCAGGACGGTATCTTCCAAGCCCAACGCTTAAGTTACAGATGACGAAATCGGTACGGCTGTAGTTTCTAAGGCACGAGCCATCCAGATTTGTATTTTGAACTATCCTGATTTGTTTGACAATTTGATAAATTGCGTTGATGCTTGCAATATATATGATAACTTGTTGTAAGCTGCCCCACCGATTACATTTTCGCCTTCATTGACACATTACCCATCCCCGCCTCCGTTGTATAATACATTCACGGTATCATTGAAATATTTGATGCCATAGCCACATTATTTGCCCATATTGTCAGCGCATTATTCGTCTGCACGCCGTCTCATTTATCACCCGCAGCGTTGGCACATTATTTGGCCCTTATCAGCGCATTATTCACTGGTACTGACAATGTATTTTTCGCTAGCATTGCCATTTCATTTATAGCCCATACCATCAGCGCATTTTTTGCCTGCATCGTCCCTATATTTTCATATTTATGACGCACATCGATCATCTTACGATGATGATTTTAGGAGAAGTGTGATATTAGTTTATGCAAAATATTTAATTGTTTATTTCTTAGTGTGTAAATATTTTTATGTTTCAGGCAGAGGATCCACAGCGTGTTGTTGGTGATGCACACTTCAATGTATATCACAGATCCTTACTGTTCGACAAGGGAGTTGGTTTGGTTAGACATACAGGAAGGGTACATATGGTGGGAGTCTGTATACTAATCCTAAGAAGAGAAGTCGTAGAGGCCCTTCCATTAGACCACAGCCTAAATATCTTGTAAACTTGGTTATTGATCCTTTGATGCCATATCCCGAGTTATACGTTGAGTACCTACAGTGATTGGAAGACCTAAAGGCATGTATCGAGACTTGTTCGGTGACATTTTTTATTCGGATGCGTAGCTAGAGGATACTATAAGTGAACAACATATTATTAATGTATTACAATGTTATTTTCAGCATCTAATTGAAATGTTATTGTGTCAGCATATTGACGAGTATTTGTATTTGATCGCACTAACAATAAACGTGTCCTCATATATTATCACAAGACTGAATCGTTACCTTATCACATTTATATGTATGTATGATGTTATAAACTTATGTTGCATTGGCAAATATCGCCTCAATTTTTGTGTTTTTATTGAATTGGGTTACGTATTACTTATGCAGACCAAATTACTTTATGCATGGCGGAAATTGCGTTTTACGGTGATACAAATGGACAAATTTTCACTGAGTTTGGATATAGAAAAACACGTGAGAGGTGACTCAGATGGGGTGAGAAGATCATGGAGTGTCGTTGATCACGTTTTCATTCCTACCTTAGTATATAGTGACCATTAGGTTGTATATACCATTGACTTGCATGGCCGACAGATATCTGTGTACGACTCTGTGTCGTTGGACTATTCCAACAAAGAGATGGATGAGACGCTAAAGTCATTATAAATGTTGTTACCTTATGTGATACGCACATGTAAACTGCATAATGTAAGATCAGAATGGTGTGATACAGGTGAACCATTTATGTATTTGAGAGTGTCTGACATGCCCGGTCAGACAAAGGGCAACGCCGACTGTAATATTTTTGTATGTAAATTTATAGAGTACGTTATATTAAGACGACAATAGAATTTTAATTCCACCCATAGGCCATTTTTTAGGATAAAGATGACACTTGATTTATATGAGGGATGCATATATTGACATATGTTATTTATATTTTGTTAATTTAAATCATTAATTTTGTTTTACATGACAATTATTTTTAACTAACTAAATAGAAATTAATTTAGTTAGTTAATTAAAATAAAATAAAATATAAAAGTTAACATTAAATTAATTAATGATATATAAATAAAATTTACATTGCAGTAATATTTGTAAACAACACATAATGGACTGGATCACTTTAACAGTACATTTCAATTGATACACTAAATCATATTACATAATCAGTTAGTGCAACTTAATAAATGTCTTGACAAGTAAAACAATACATAATCACTCAGTCAAGTCTTCATACAATGGATTCTGCATGTTGCGCGATTATGGTCGCGTTGCTTGTAGTAAGAACATCATCAAATGACTATCTCCTCTCATGCGGATGGGATGCGTTGATTTTGAGGTCGACTGGTTGGTATGTGGTCTATTGGTGGTTTGACAACAATGGACATGATCTCCTACAAAACATCCCAAAAACTTTGGTTTTCTATTGGATGAATCTTCTAAGCATAAGCTATCAGGAGTGTGTCATTCTTATAGTACATTAAGTAGAAATCTTCGTACCGGCCTCTAACATATCTAATAGTAGTTAATGCATGGCCACACGACAATTGTTGTAAGTC
>JAXCLQ010024465.1:11482-30083 GCA_035584115.1 Cedrela odorata
AAGTAGAAATCTTCGTACCGGCCTCTAACATATCTAATAGTAGTTAATGCATGGCCACACGACAATTGTTGTAAGTCAAAGTGCCTACATTGACATATCTTTGTGCTCAGATCGACTACAACATCCTCTCTTCTACCTTTTATTTCAAACTCATAACCAGAAATAGGAAAAACTGAAAGTATACAAAATGCGTAATCTTCTTCTTTAACTTTATCAGTTGTCGCTTCAGTAAGGGTGTCTTTATCGAATTTTGTAGCTTTTTCTTTCCTTTTGTAAAACCAGTGTTGCAACACCGACTATATCCAATCCGCTAAGGCCAAAATTGGAAGAGTATACACATCTTCAACAATGCATTCATACTCTATGCAATGTTAATATTCATTATGTTGTACCGTCGTATACGAAAATGAGACCTGAGCTACCTATGAAACCCCACATCATTTCTAAATAGGTTGCAGCATCAGGGTGTATTGATCTCAATTTGTCCATGTGTTTTTTGAACTCGCTGAACACATATGCTTTCGCAACAATATAATACTCCGTAAAGAAAGCGTCTTTCTTACGATCCTTCAGCTTGTATTTTAACTTAAGACTTTCTTCAATATGGTAGGAACAAAAACCGTGATATGAGTCAGAAAATACTATCCTTACTCCCTTAATGATGCTATCATGTTGGTCTGACACAAACACCAACTCGAACACTGGTCCACGTGTATCTTGTAGTTTTAGTAAGAATTACTTCCATGATGCATCATTTTTAGAGTCTCTCACTCCAAATGCAACATGATAAATCTGGTTGTTTCCATTAAGAGCGACCACAACAATCATAGTCCCCCGGTATATACCCTTTAAAAGAAGTACCATCAATAGCAATCATTTGAAGAATTGATGAAAGAAAACTGCACAGACGGGCTAAGGGCCATGAAGAAGTAGATAAAATGGTTACCCTCATCTTTTTCTATATGTGTTATTGTACTCGAATTTATGTGTTCTAAAACATGACAAAAATGTAGGAGTAATTGAAATGACTATGATAGATCCCTACACACCAATGCACGTGCTTTTTCCCTGGCTAGTCAGGCCTTGTGGCAGGAAACAACCACTCCAAACTCTAGATGTATATCATCTCGATGTTTATTAGAGTGTAAATTCTATTTGAGTTTTAAAACTTTTCATCACATATTCACGGATAAATCGGCTGTTTGCTTGGCGGTAGCCTAGCTATAACTGGTCGCTTTGACAAGTATGACATGTTTTAATTTGTTTAACATACCAATATTCGCTATTTTCATCTGTGTTAGTTGCTCGAATTCGTTGTTTACATCCGTCAACCACACACTTTGCCTCAAACCAATCTGATGCAGACTTGGTTACCTTAAACTGAAAATGGTTCATCAACGTCATCATTCCTAATGTACCTCGTAACTCTTTCTTCGAATTGAAAATCTAGCTAGCGTATATGACATCAGAAGCAGAACTAGACAATACATCTAACAATCAAGAATTCAAAGGTAGAATTGGCGACAAATAACGAGAAGTTGACTGACCCGACATATTCTGTTGGCACCCCATTGATATGCTTCTCTTACTTGATCTATGCCCTAAGTTTGTCATTGCATCTGTATCCTCGTCATAATAATTCCTACTATGGGTCCTGATTGTGTTGAAGGAATATTGGCGCCTTCGCCTTCCATACCCAGTTAAGTATCAAAATAATCATGTACAAAGTTTTCATTGTACCGGCACGGAGAGTATCATTTGTGAATTGTAAGATATTCCTGACGTCTTGGCGAAGGCTCTATAGCATTTATGTTAGTCTGTGAACAATGCTAATCATGGTTAAATTGATTACTTTCCTAAGAAGAAACAAATGATCGTATATGCACTTTCAAATGGTCAAGCTGCAAAAGAGGAGTATAAGACACCTCGTGATCATCTACAACTATCATTTCTGTAGTGAGGTACAACGGACTAAGATGTCTAGACTCTGTAACCATAATATTGTTCACAAAAGTATTTACATCAGAGTCATCTACGATATCTATGTATATAACGGATTCGGTCTCACTGTCTTTAAAACTTATTTTACTATGGATAGTGAATTATGCTTGGTCAATCTGAGTATAATTGTATATTATGCCAAACAATTGTTAGAATTTGATGTTTTTTGAAACGAATAAGAGTCAGACCCTTCCACCACAGTATTTCTCAGAACCATCTAATGTTGTAGCCCATGATCATTCATGACGAACACCAACTGGCACAATCTCAACCATACTTAAAAAGTTATAAAATAATTTATATTTATTTAAATTTACTGAAAATTTAATTTTTGTTTACAAAAAATTTTAAATTAATTCAAATTCAAAAATATATTAATAACAAAATTACTTAATGCAAATTTTAAATTAGCACAAATTCAAATAAATTTAATTAATAAACAAAATAACTTAATGTAAATTCTAGAATTACTAAAAATTCAAAATAATTAATTAATAAAAAGATTTACTTAATGCAATTTTAAACTACTACAGATTCAAATAAATTAATTAAATTTTTTTCCTTAATACCAATTTTAAATTAGTACAAATTTTAAAAAAATACTTAAATATAATTTCAAAATAAAATAATAAAAAAGTTATTTATACAAATTTAAAATTGAAAATAGAAATTCACTATAGCTGACTTGTTTTCGTGTTTTTTTGGTGTTTTAACAAACAAAATTTAACAATTAATATCATATATACAACTCAAATAAATTATAACATTAACCATAATAAATTAATTTCATACACATGTGAATGAATAACAATCAACCAAATATTATCTAAAATGAAGCACAAAAACTCACTCGTGTTTTATATTGTTATTGGAATATCCGATTCTTTCACAAATAGAAGAAATTGAAATATTGAAAGTGTGAATACTAAAAAAAATTTGAGAGAATGAATTGTTTATATAATGTGAAAAAAGTGTGCTGGGGAAAAATTGTCAATTTATTTTTTATCTTTTAGTTTTTTTAATTTTTTTTTAAATTTATAATTTTATGTAAATTTTATTATAGTAAAATTTATTATAAATAAAATTAATTACATTACTTAAAATTTATTATGTATATTTTAAAAAATAAATAAATTATTTATTATATAAATTTTAATAAATAAAGAAATTAAAAATAAAAAAATACAAAAGGACAAAAAAAAAAAGGCCTGAGAGTCGGGCCAAATTTTTTTTTTTTTTTGTCTTTTAGTAAACTTAGGCCAATTTTTTTTTCTTTTAATAAACTCGATCCTAATTTGATTTTTTTAAACAAAAATAAATATATAAACAAATAATTAATTAATTAATTCCTATATAAAAATAAAAATTTTAGTTTTTAATTTTTAATTTCTTTATTTTTTAAATATACATAAAAATAATAATTGATAAAATTAATTTTGTTATTTTTTTAAATTTATAATTTTATGTAAATTTTATTATAGTAAATGTTATTATAAATAAATTTTATTTTAACACTTATTATTTATTATGTAAAATTTAATAAAATAAAGAAATTAAAATTTTTAAAAAATTATTATAGCGTGGATACTGTAATAACCAAGTGTACTGTAGTTAAGATTTAGGTTTTAAGGTTTTTAGAGTTTAGAGGTTAGTTGGTCATGAGGGTAAAGTTGTTTAAATTTTGAGAAATTGGTTTGTTTGAGAAGATTGAATTAGGGTTGATAAAAAATGTAAAATGTGGGTAAAATAAGGTTTTTTTTTCCTAATTTTTCTATTTCACTTGGCAAATTTGATACATTTTTCTTATTGTTAAAAGTGTTGGAGGCGAATGACTATAGAATAGAAGAAGCAGTTATGATTTTTAACGCAGACTACTGGAGAAGAAGAACCAACTTCTTTACTTGCGTCGTGGCTTTAATAGTTTTTAACAACTTTTTAAACTGTGTGAATTAGTGAACCAACCTTGAGTCTTGAGTCTTGAACCTTGAGATGAGGTGGTAAACGGGCTTGCCCGTTCTCAAAAGTGAAGTTTACGAGTGCTAGGTGGTTAGACTGGATTGATACTGTTTATAAACTTGAATCAGGCTCTTTTAAAATAGAAGAGGTCCGACCTGGTCCATAAGATCTAGCTCTCATGAACTTAAAAGTGTTCGTTCTAAATTAAAAAATAATTTAATTAAAATTATAAGTATAAATTAATTTTAAAAAATAATCAAAATTATTTGATATATAAATAGATTAAATGAAAAAATATTTATATAAATTTTTGGTATTTACTTATAAGATATAATTTATAATATATATATATATATAAATTTAAAAGGCCAATGAACTGGGTTTTTTACTATTCATAAGTCTCGACTCGGCCCATTTGCCACATTTACTTGTAATCCATCTATTTTACACACTCAAAGATTTGTATGCATATATATGTATACATATATATATATATATATATGTATATGTATATATGTATGGATATATACATACATATATACATATATACATATATACATATACTATATATATATTCGTTTTTAATAATACATTTATATATATATATACACACACGTATATGTATGTGTGCATACATAAAGTTAGAAATCTTGAAATGAGACTGTTTGACAACTAGAAATGGAAAGGAAAACTTGAGAGAGAAAATGAAAGCAATTCTTTTGTGAATTTTATTAAATCTTTCTCATTACATTTGAAGTATAATATTGAGACTATATATACAAGATGAATACTATTGGAAATTTATTGAATCTACATTTATGTAGTTGAATTAGTTTGACAGCTAACCATTTCAACAGCTTAACTAATTTTGATAAATAACCACTTGAACTACAGCTGGCAAGTACTTGAATTTAACTAAATCAAGCTTAAATCTACTGCTAATCCATTCTGTTAATGATCCTGTTGATGCACTGCACTACTGGAATTAGCTAATGATTAAAGATCTCTGTTCTTTTCTCCTTACATCCCCTCAAGCACAAGGTTTGTGAACAACCTTGAGCTTGTGTCGAAAATAGGAGAACTGAGAGAACGATAAAGGCTTGATAAGAACGTCAGCCACCTGATCTTCACTGGGAACATAACAAATTTCTAAGGATTTGTTAAGAACCTTATCTCTTATATAATGAATATCAAGCTCAATACGCTGGGATCAAGCATGAAAAACAAGATTTTGAGCAAGAGCTGCAACACTTTGATTGTCACACTACAGCACAGGAGAAGAGGAAATAGGAAATTTTAGTTCATAAAGCAAAGACTGAATCAAAGAAATCTCAATAGAGGCAACAGCTAGTGCTATGTATTCACTCTCTATGCTTGAGCTTGAGACTGCTTGTTATTTCTTAAAGGACTAAAACACCAAGTTATCACCAAAATAAATGGCATAAGCACCAATTGACTTCTGATCATCAATGTTACATGGCCAATCTACATCTACATATATGATTGAATATTATAATTTCCACCAGAAGAAAACCGAAGACCAAAAGAAGCTGTTGACTGGAGATATCTGAGGACATTCTTACATGCTTGTCAATGAGTAATAGTAGGACATGATAGAAATTGACTAAGCTTATTAATGAAAAATGCTAACTCAGACCTGGTTAAAGTGATATACTATAAGCCTCTAATAATGCTCCTGTAAAATGAAATGTCAGGAAAGAGTTCACCATCTGTTTTGAAAAGCTTAAGGCTTGTGGTCATGGGAGTATCAATACCCTTTCATTTTGTCATATTAGCTCTTTAAAGTAGATCAATTTAGTTTGAGAGAGATGAATGCTATTTGCAGTAAATGACACATCTATGCCCAAAAAAAATCTCAAGTAACCAAGATCTTTTAATGCAAAGGTTTTTCTAAGCTTGCTAATGAACAACTCAGCTACATTATTGTCAAGACTGATAATCAATATGTCAACCACTTAAATGAGAACCAAAATAAAGGATGTACTAGTATGCTAAAAGAATAAAGATGTATCAGCCTTGGAGTTCTGAAATCCCCACATAATGAGTGTTGTTTTGAGCTTATCATACCAAACTCTTGGTGCCTGTATAAGTCCATAAAAAGCCTTATTCAACTTACATAGACAGTGAGAATATTTAGCTTCTACAAAACCTTGTGGTTATGACATAAATACTGCCTCAGACAGATGTCAATTGAGGAAAGCATTATTTACGTCAACTTGTCTGATTAACCAGCCATTAATAATAGCTAAACTGATTACAATTCGAACTGTAGATGCCTTCATAACAGGGTTAGAAGTATCAAAGCCAAGATCTCATCAATGAAGAATACACTAATCATATAAGAATCAGATTTGAACATCTTAGTGGTTTACAAGTTGAGAATCTAAAATGCCACAATCTCAGCACATATGCTCATCTTCATCTCCTAATCAGGTAAATTCTTTACCAAGTTCACACCCTCTACTAGAAATGACATCTTCCAATATACATCTTATACTTACTAGAGCTAAGTATGGTATCTACAAACCAAAAATCTTTCTTGCCTGTCACGCCTCGTACTTGGGGTTCATCCGTGACAATCGTCACAAACTCTCAGATACATCATCTATATTCGGACTGTATCAAAAAAGTTTGTAAGGCTTTCCTGTCAACCCGTTTTATCTTAAAAACAATTTATACACAATACATCCTATCTATGAGATCATCACCAAAAAATTAATCTTTATAATCAATTCATCCACAACAAATATCAATTAATAAAAATAATATCATGGAACTCATTTTCTATTCGGGTTAAACAAAATATAAACAATTATAAAATCATTGTCCTCACAAATATTTTACAAGAATTTATTTACATTTATCCAGTAGGACATCTACACTTGTGAGTCAAGTAAGAAACTTACCAGGAGCATTGTAGGCTCTCTACTACTATCACAAGCTCTACGAGCACTAATGATTCTACCTTGAAACTGTAATTGTGAGGGATGAGTATATAACTATACTCAATGAGTAAATACATACATATATAGATATGCATACATGTATACACATTTCCAAGTACCGATATTGGGATTTCGTTATTAACATGCTCAAATACATATATATATTTCATGTTCAACTTAATAACTGAAAACAATATAAAGATGGTCTACATTTATTTAAAACAACCAAACCGGGCTAGTCGTACTTTCTCGTCCGCTACTTTGACTGAGGTGACTTTGAAATCCATTAGTAAACTTGTTATGCATAAAATCATATACAATGTATTTTATAAAAATTGTTATTATTCGTAATACTTTACAAAATAATTCATTTCCTAGTAAAACATATATATTTAAAATCATCTAACCTATCTCACTGATGTTGGCCCCAAGTAGTTACTTGGTGATAGAGTGACTGTCATCGATATCCATCAAATCTATGAGATCCCTATAAAGCCGTCAAGACTTTCCATAGGGTCTCTGTATAACTGCACATTTGCGCACCGGTACACAGTAGACTTACCATGGTTTATCCTCCCTTACACAGCCCCATTGCGACATCAATAACCTAAACAGCCTCTCATAAGTCCGTCCATAGGTTACAGCCCTGTATATATAGTAAATAACCTGGCCCACTGGCCATATATCAATAACCAGCCTTAACGGCCTCATCACCAATATACATGCTTAAAAATAAATCATTTCCAATCAACAATTTTAATTCATTTAAATCAAATCTGGCCTTCTCGGCTATATCATTTGCAAACAATAATTATAAAATATATAAATCACATCTGGTCTTCCCAGCCATTTTAACATGTATATTTAATAACATTTAATAGTAAACCAAAGATAAAAACATCCCAATATCAATTTAATCACATGAAATACAATATTTTCAAATTTCACTTTAAATAAGAAAGTAGTTTGTTTGATCACACAAGCAATACATATAATATATCAAGCATATATTTATTATTCATGTATGTATAAATTTACTCACTACAAGGGGAGGGTAATCACTCTCACTAAGGTTTCTTAAGCCTACTTGGCCCTTTTCCTGGATTCTCGGAACCTAATACTACACATGTATAATATAATGAATTCCATGATTCCATATAGTTAAACATATATGCACTAAATGTAATTTTCATGGAAAACATGTCTAAAAACTCCTTAATTGACACTTATCACTTCTAGAGGCTTAACTAACGATGGTCATTTATCCAATTTTCTACAATGAAATCCTATGACCAACTTATTCTAATTCACATTTTCAATCCATATTTCCACCACAATACTTTAGTTAACACTAATTAATATCATTTAACATTTTTTATGCACAAATTATTGAAATTCTTAATTAATCAAAACTCTTATACTCGTATCATGAGCTGACTTAGTTCACCTAAACCTCGTTAATGTGTCAATTAATTATGAACAATGCATGTATAAAACTAAATATTATAAAATAACTATTTTACCATTTAATTCGTAGAACATGGTTTATATTGCCAGCCCATCTTCTTCTATAACAGAACCTAAATCTACCAAACAAGCTTTACAGATACCTGTTTAGAAAGCTGCCATGTAGAATGAATTTGATGCTCTCTGTCAAAATAATACATGGAAATTAATTCTTTTTTCTTCTCAACATAAGGTAGTAGCCAACAAGTAGATATTCAAAACAAAGTATCACTTAGATGAGTCTATTTCCAAGCATAAAGTTATATATATACATGTATACATACATCTATATATGTACATGTATATACATACATATATATATGTACATGTATACATATATAGATGTATGTATTCATGTATATATATATATATTCGTTTTTAATAATGCACACTATTTTTTAATTTATTCATAATAAATAAATAAGCTTAATTGAAGATTTTTAGGAATTTCTAAATACATATTTATCAAAGTAAGAGAACATTTATAAAATATAATAATGAATATGGCTAGGCATCACAAAAATTTATCTAAATATCTATAAGATATGCAAGTAATTTTATTATGTTTAATATTATTATTATTATATTGGCTATTTAATTCTCCAAAAATTAATTTTCTCGAGTTAGATGAACAATCCTAAAATAATAATAAAAAATTATTAAATAAATAATTTATTCTATAATAATCTGATTATACGAATGTTAACATCAAAACTATGTCTCATTGAGATGTGAAAATCCATTTTGCCCACGACATCTTGTTCTCACATTTCTGCTGCTACTACAAAATAAAGAAATTTGCTAGTTTCAAAACAACCATTTATACAGATTATGTTGTGGAAGTATATTTCCTCTATCTCCCTACTAAAGGATTTTGACCTTAAGCACCTACAGTGGCTGTCGTCCTCGAATTTTTCATGCAAATTTTCACCCTTAGGTACCTTTCGTTCCCACAATTTCCAACAAAAGACAAAGATAATGAAGAAAATATGTAAACATGCAAAAAAAAAAAAAAATCTAAAATCAACAGCTCACCAATGAGGGTGATCACAATTTGCATACACGGAAAAAGAAAATGCTTGATATTGTTTTTCACCTTTAGATTATTTAACAAACCTTCAGGGGCCAACCAGTCAGTAACAAGGTGGTAGTCACCTCTCTTCCCACATAGGTGGGAAGATGTTCAAATCCTACAGTGGCTATGCTTCCACGAAGAAAACTACCTAAATATGGGAGGTTAATTGCTCTTAATGGGCTAGTTAATCCTAAAGATCTTACTGTCCTAAAACATAAAAAAGTTTCAAGATGGATATTTGTACACTTATTCGGGGAGTAATAGTTACAGTACCACATTCCTAACTATTTTATCATGAAAAGTCAAAATTTTGACTATCACCCAGCACTACTTTAAATTAGTTCCAACTAACTTTATGGATTCTTTCATTAAAATATTTTGGATTCCTTTTCATCTAATGTTTATCACTTATTACATGGATTACATTAGAAAAATTTATTGTCTACATAGGCAAGTTTTCACTCATTGAAACCTCAACGTAAAAATATGTGCATATTAAACTCTTAGAAGTATGATAGCCCAAACATAAAAAGTTCTAATAAATTAAGGCAAGAAGACTTATTTTTAAACCATTATAATATGTTTCCACGACAGGATATGCTATTATAATTTTTCGAGATTGCATGAAGTCCTAAACATAATTGGTAGTTGTATATCCACCAGTCTGCATAAAAAGATATAGGAACTTTAATTAAAAGAGACCAAAAATTCCTTTTTAAGAATGAAAAAAAAAATAAAATAAATACACTCCCTCAACAACTAGCCATATGCATATCTTGTCATCAAATTATTTGCTCACCACAAGGAGGAGATCACTTTCCATTCTAAGGTTTAAGAAAATATTCCTCGAATTCATGTTTACTTGCATTAATGAGGAAGCCATATGACAAGTAAAACTTGGAAAAGTTATAACACAGGAAAAACCTAAAAAAAAAAAAGTAATAAATTAATGTACCAATGTGTCTTGAGCAAGTTTCATTCCTCTAGGAGTATTCCCAATTATAGCTCTATCTGCAAGTGTCTACAGCTACACAAGTTAAAAGTCTTTAATATCTATACTACAACAATCATCTTAAAATACATGTTAATTATAAAATAAAAACTAGTAGCCTTTAAATAGCAAAAAAAAAAAAATGTCTGAATTATAGCAGCAAAGAAAAATTAGTTGAAAATATTTTTTGCATATTAATTTCAAGTAAATTAAACTAACAAATGTGGAATAACAACCAGCAAGTCAACTACATACATCAAACTACCAATTGTAGATTTCATGATGGCTCCCCAACACAGACACTCCTCTAAAAGGAAAATGTATAGACAACAAAATTCTCTTGGAAATTTTGTTTTCAGAAACTTACCATCAAACCTAGAAAACAAATGTGATTTTCACACAAACCAAAAAGCATAATGCAGATTCGACAGAAATGAGTATATCTGGTTGCTTAGTGCTACCATAATATTAGTTAGTAATTTTTTTTAGCATAAATGAAAAATAAAGTCAAGCATTCAAACAATAGGAAAAATATTAAACTTCTGGAATGAGAAGTATATATAATATCAACTTGCAAAATATTTTGTTTATCCTTTGAGCTCACAAATGCACTGCAAATAGTTCTACCACAGGAAGCTTCCTCAAACTCATATAGTCTTCCCAAACTCATGTAGTCTTCAAAAGTTTTCTGACCACGATCATGTCTCCAGCATTTAGATAGCATCTGCATGAAAGTAAAAATGATTTGTTTTACGATTAAAAGAATGAAATTAAAAACTTTATAAGTTTAAAATCAATTAGTTAAGTGTATTTTTGGTAATGGCTTTATCCTCTGTCTAACAACTCAACAGTAGCAAGAATAAGGCGTAACATCAAAAAATATTTTTTGAAAAATAAGACAAATGTTGCAAAAACTGAAAGAAACTGAATTACTGTCTGTGATAACCGCCACAAACCCTCATGATACATTTTGAAAATTTCTTCCACACTGAGTATTAATACCTTTGCCTTATGTATCAATCCATTTGTAATGTATCGATCTCATCTATAAAGGTATTAATCTTATTCAGCTTGTAAATATTTTCGAACCCTCTGTCTTGTAAGGTATCGATCCGTTAAGTTCTTTGTATTGATCTCTTTAGCGAGTATCGACCTGCATCCTTAAGGTATCGATCCGTTTCTTAAGATATCAATTTTCTCAGCTTTATACATCATTAAAGTGTCTATTTACCTTTACCTATGAGGGCCGTATGCGTAGGCTGACATACAGAAACACAATTTGCTCAATACAGTCATACCACGAAATTGACTTAGGCTCAACTAAGCCGACATCAAAATCCTAAATTTTTAGCGAAATGAGATTTGCCTCCAAGGTAGTAGTGTAAACACAGTCTTTCTGAGCAATCTCTGCCTTAGTAGTGTATGCACTATTAATTCCTGGTCTAAGAGAGTTAACTTTCGGGGCATAATGTGCAAATGATGTATTGATGAAAGATCTGTTAGACCCTAGGTCAATAAGAATGTATGTTGGCTGACCAAAGATCAACACCATATATGTGATCACATTTAGATTAACCTGAGCCTGTTCCTGGTTCAAAGCAAAAAATCTTTGAACTTTAGGCTGGTTTCTCTATGCACCCTGAGTTAAAGAAGTACTACCAGAACATGAACTTCTATTAGATAGAACATAAGTTTGAGCTGAGGGTTACTGCTAAGGAAATGCAGGATGCTGACCCTTAGTGAAAGACCTGGTCAACTCAGATCTTCTCAAAATTAGGTAATTTTTCTTGATATGACATGTTTGTCCATAATAAAAGCATGTCATTAGAGAATCGCATGCGCCACTGTGATGTTTCTTACAATAAGAGCATCTACTAGCTCCCTACGTCTGCTGAGAACCCGAATCAAACCTCGAAGCAATTATTTCCTGTCTGAATCCTCTGAATTCATGTGGAGAGAAAGAAGGATTATCAGCTAGACTAGTAACAAAAGCACCACTGGATGAACTACTATTGCTGCTCTTTTTCGACGACTGACCTATCGAGACATTTAGATCATTTCTTTTCTGAAAGCTAACTCTTGCCTTTCTTTCCCTTATTAGTTTTTCTGCTCGAAGTGCTAGCTGAACTATCTCTCGATAACTTTAAGTACCAGTCATTGACATCTGTTCCCTGATATCCAAGTTCAATCCCGCCTCAAACTTAGCGCAAAGAGTCTCTTCATTGACGAACTCATAACAAACTCTATCAGCTAAGTCTCGTATTCTATCACTGTCTTGCCCATCTATTTCATGTTCAATAACTCATGTCTTTTCTGATTGCTTTGGTAGTGCGTAAAGTACTGATTTTGAAATTCTCTCAGAAAATTAGCCCAAGTCAACTGTGACCCAAATCTAGCTAACATATTTTGCCACCAAATAACAGCGTTATCCTACAACAAAAATACAATTACTCTTAACTTATCATCATCTAAGATACTCATATCCTATAAATTATGTTGTACTAGTCTCATCTATTTACTTGTCACAACCGTATCAAAAGTTTCTAAAAAAGATACACATCCTAACTATCTAGTTTCCTTAATCAACTTGGAAAGCTTATACATCAGTTTAGAAAACTCTATGAAAGCTACTGGCTCTAAGGGTGCCATCACTGGTTCATTAGGTGGATGACTTAAGAGAACTTGCTCAGGTTGAGCTAAAGGTTGGTTCTAAGCATTCCAATATGCTTTAAAGCTTGTCCATATCTTCGGTGGCACATTAGATGATATTTTCATCCCATGTTGTGGAAATAGAGCTGGTTGTTCTAATTAAAGAAACTTGAGTATATGTGAAGAATCTGCCGACTCTTTTTCGGGTAACGATACCCTATGAGATCTACCTCTTCCTCTTCTCGTACGTGGAGACATACTTACTATAAAAAAAACGAAGTTCGATCATATATACTTCACAACAACATATACTTATTTATGACTTAACTTATTTAATGTTTACTAAATAATTAAAAAAAATCATTTTCAAAACTACGTTTAACTTATTTTAAAATATCAACTGTTTTCAAAACATTTGAAAAAATCATTCTTAAATGTTTTTCAACAATAAATACTAGCAAGTACCTTATCTGAGAAGTCATAGAAGACATGATGATATTGCATTTGGAGGCATTGTTAGTGTGGTTTCATTTGGCATATTCCTTCGTTGACGCCGCGTAGAAGCAGTAGGCTAGGAATCGGCCCACGGACTTGTGGTGGGTTGTTCGAAAATGAAAGAATGAGAGAATGAAATGACAAGTTTTGAAAAGTAATAATGAGAAGCAAGATAACAAAGACATAATGTAACGGAAATGGATTGAAGAAATCTCAATGGAAAGGAAAGGGTTGAAGAGCGACAGAGAGACAAAGAAGGCTTTTAGCTCAAAGTTATTGATAAAACAATACGTTTTATGCGATAGACATAAAACGCATTGTTCGTATAAAACGCATCGTTTTATCAATAAAAATGCACACATTCATTGGTTCACAAGTTTTCGAAGTTGGAATCTTTTAAGATAGCCACTTTTAAAATTTAATTTATTAAAATAATCGTATTATTTTATTTTTTATTAAATTAATTTAATATAAATATGTTATTTTATTTTTTTATTAAACTAACAACACGCCAATTTTTAATGAAAATATCCCAAAATAAAACTTAAAAAAATAATAAATTTTAAATATATTAAAATTCTTTAAGATAGTTTCGAGCAATATGCTAGATTAGATTAATAAAATAAAATAAAATGGTTATTTCAATAAATTAAATAAAAAAGGGTTATTTTGAAAAAAATTCAATTTTTTACTTTTTAATTTTTTAAGCTTAAGGTTGCGTTACCGAGTGGAACTAAAAATTAATTTGGGCCTCCAGATCTCTATATGTATTGGGCTTATATTATGGCCCATCATTTAATTTGGACCATAAATTAAAATTGCTCAAAGTGGATTACAGACTAATGTTAAATCTAACCAAACTTTGGAATTGATGCATAATAGATGGGACAATTATTATCACTAGGATAAATGATATTTATATGCATGTCTTAAAGCTTTATCCTCCAAAATGCTGAGAGATGATTCATTCATTTACGTGGTAATTTGGTTGTACACATGCACCTTTTTTATTTTCTTCCCTGGCATTTAATGAATTAGCTGAGATATCACGTCCCTCCACTTCTGCTTTTGCTGCATCCATTATTTCTACATTAAGCACCTTATTTTACATTTTGGTTGAGCAAGCAGCAAGTCTTTTTCAGTAGTTAAGATATGGAACCAAATTTGTACTGCGTGTTATCCCGATACCCAGAAAAAGAATTGGCCGATCTTTTACCAGATCTCTGTCTGCAAATTGCAATTCTGATCACAGATTTCTCTGATAATACTCCCCAAGGAAAGATAATTTATAACCTTAGCTAGCTAGAAACTCAAACCGGTTAAAAAAATACATGAAGAAAGACACAGTCAATCTTACAATACAGCGCATATTAAAAACTACCTTTGATGCATTCTACAGACAGAGAAAACCCTTTAATTGGCAACCCTTGGAAGATAGTAGGTTGAAGGGAAGCCATGAAGATCAAGATTATTAGCTGCTTGATAAGATTTCTGAACGCACTTCTTCATTGAAGTGGGGTTAACCTGCATAAACAGATAATTCCCAGCAAAAAGATCACCAAAATGAGACTGACTTTCTTTCAATCTCTTCATAATCTTAGCACATGACAGTCTAACATTAAAGACCAGCCTGAATTTCTTTCTCAAAATCAACCTCCTCAAGCTTGGAACCTTAAGCCTGAATCTCTTCCTTATGTGCACTCTTCTGAACCTGAACCAGCTTCTTGATTTGTTAACAATCACTCTCTCTCTTTCGTCATAATCATCAGCTTCGAAATCGAACCCACCTTCTTCATGTATCAATCTTCGGTAAGGAAACTTGGCCATCTCAAGAGCTGCAGACATGGTGAATATAAGACAAAAAAGCAGACAACCCAGATAAGTTTTGGGAAGAAATTAAATTAAGACGCAAACAAAAGACAAGTGTCTTTTTCTCTGTGCACGAATCATAAATCTAATGCTATGAATTGTAGGCTTTCTTATCTTTCACTCGTGTGAATAAAAGGGGGAAAGGAGTTGGTTGGTATGCAGAAGCAGTTGAGTGCATTAAATGCAAAATTGGAAGCTGGTGACTGAATTGCACAGCATTATCATAACAGTGAAATTGTAATTTATTTATTTGTTTTTAATATTGTATTATAATTTTTATAATTAATTTAACCAATCCTCTTAATAAAAATTCAGTTCGGACAGGTAAAATATAAAATTTGCATATCAATTAATATAACACTTAAAAAATAGATTAAAAATACATAATTATTACATTAATAATGATGCAAAAGATTACCAATATCTAACACTTGTTGATTAAGACCACACCTCATTATCCAAACTTCATAAATTATAAACCAAGCAATATTGATTACCTAATATCAACCCCATACTGAATCTAGACCCTAATGATAGAACTCTACCTCCACTAGTTGTATCAACAAATGAAAATGAGGTCATTAGAAGGTGGAGTTTGGATTGGAGTATGAAACCAGAGTAAAGGTAAACCACCAAAAGTTTCCAACCAAGACAACAAACAGATCTCAACAAACCTGACCAAATTTCTAAACTAGTTATTCAAAGACATTAAAATTGATTCAATTGCAAGCCCATATTTTGTCTGTAACAAGTAATGTACTTCATATATCAATTTTCATTTTACAGCTGCATCTTGTATTATATATTGCTTTTACTGCAGCAAACACATCCATAATAGATTAACTAAATTAGAACAATTTATCCTGTTATTTATAAAATTAAAAAAAAATAAAAAAGAAAAAGAAAAACATAAAGTTTACAATAATGTACAGCAGCTAAGCATTTCATTTTCATTTGTGAGTAATGAATTACAACGAATATTGGCAGTCCATAAAAAACAGATACAGTTGGTGATGCAGCTTAGTAGAGCTTAATTCTGGCCTGGATGGGGCTTCGACATAAAGGACATGATTGAAGGTCTTGTCCACATTCGCAACATGTCTGGCAAAAATCCAATGCATTGAGAAAATCATGGCGTTAATATTTTCTCTCAACATATTAGTTTTACAAAGTACAAGAAGATCAAAAAACGAAAAGGCAATCTACCTGGTGCCCACAACCGAAGGCCATATCCTTTGCATTAGTGAGGCAAATGGGGCAAAGCTGTTGAAAACAACAAAAGACGTCAGTCTAAGACTTAATCAACCTGACAATTGAAAAAATATGGCGTTTTTTACGGAATACTGAGTAGAAGGAAGGGAGAAGGTTCTTCAGGCAACAGATAAGGACAATTGACACGTAATATTCCGGCAGAGATTTAATATAAAACGTCACTCAAAAGGTGATAAGCTAGTCTGAATGCTATGTTTTTATTAGCTTACAGAAGAGCTTTCTATTGACTGGCAAGTATGGCCAAGTTGGCACTATTGTTTTTCCCATTTCACTAATAACTACCGAACCATTTCTGCTGTGTCAGTAATTAGGAGGAATAATATCCATGGTGAAACAAATGCAGATATTAAGCAGTATATGGTCTAACCCAAACCCAGGAACATTATTACAATGGGGGAAGTTAGGCTCATATAGATAAAATAAAAATGATAGGCAAGTTCAGAAGGAAAGGACTATTTTCTTGTGACTGGTGAAAAGAAAAAGCACAATTTGCTATTAAAAAAAGAAGAAGAAGAAGAAGCATCATGCATTCTCTAATTTATCGGCATAAGAATGTGTTCATGTCTGCTTCCTTCAATTAACAACCCTCAATGATGGCTAATTCCTATTCTGTATTTAGGATGCAAAACCAGCTTGTTAAAGAATTAAGTTGATAGAAAAAAGAACTCAGATCATTCTGTCCAAAAGCCTAGATACCTGATTGTCATACGTAGAACTTGTAGCTGGAGGAGCTGAGCTGACTGTCCGGCTGTCCTCTTGATAAGAAAGCGCTTTCGGCTTAAAACTGGTGGAATGGAAAGGTTTCGAGTGGCTGAAAGATGCCGGTGCACCATATACAGGTGGAGGGAGGGGAACCCTCTCAGGAATATTTCCCTTCCGGCAACTGCTCAAGTCATAAGATGACAGTAACAGAAAAACTTATGTCATAAAAGAGAGAGAGATAACTAAATAAAAGGAGAATAAAGACATTCAAAATAATTAATTGGGAGAATGAGTCGTTACCCCAGTATGTTGAGCTCTATTGTTGCCTTATACTGAGAAGGAATTTCCATCAAAGCAGCAAGAGCAAATTCTGTCTCCTTTCGAGATTGTTGGTGATTCTTTGACATGATTTCTGTAAAATTCACAAACTAGAGAGCAAACAAACACGGAAAAGAAATGTTAACAACAAAAATATTGCAGCTAGCAACAAATGAAAAGAAAAATATTACCATGTCCCAAGCAACTACCTGGAAATTATCGAAGGCTCGAGCAGGGATGTTATCATCAAATTCCTTCATCATGTCCCAGGGACCATCTCCTACCCCAACTAGTACAATTGATAGGGGAAGTTTGCTGCAATTAAAAAAAAAATATATATATATAAGAAAAACATTGTTGGAGAAACAAACCATCACAAGCAAAAACCACTTAACCCACATTCACCTTGCTTGTACAATTGCATCAACTGTCTTCTGCTCCTGAGGACTTAAACGACCACGCTCTGTATCAACACTTCTAGTTACCTGAGACAATCATCATAGTTACCACAAAAGATCCAAACTATCATCGGACATGCTGCATATTACAAATGTCATAGTCGTCTCAGACCATATCCAAGGAAATAAGCTCAAATTTATCTATTTTCTCATTTATCACATTTGAAATTGAGCTAGTTGTGTTAGTAATATATCTTACTCTAATTACTCGGCAGACTAAGTTTATATCTGTACTATGGGGGAATACCTGCCCGTCAGCAATTATTAATAATACATGGTACTGGCCACCACTCTTCTCAACAATGGTCATTGCCATTTCAATGACGGGGGCAAATGATGTTGG
>JAXCLQ010024475.1:0-30080 GCA_035584115.1 Cedrela odorata
TCATAAAAATATAATTATTGATTATATTAATATAATAATAAATATCTAAATAATATTATTGATATATATATATATATTATTAAGGTAATGATATATATACGTAAGATATTTATATATATGTGTATATAAAAATGTATATATATATATATATATTAAAGTAATGTGTACATATATATGTAATTATCTCTCTTTCTCTCTCTCTCTCTCTCATTATGATATATAATATATATATTAATTTGATTAATATATATATATATATATTATATTAATAATGTATTAATGTATTAATGTATATATGTGTATTAATGTGATGCATGTATTTGGTTAAAAATGCAAACAGTCGACCTAATTAACCATAACTCATCTTCTTACATTAATTTCTTTGTGATATTTTGAAGATGCAAATCGGTTGTTTTGTGTGTAAGGGCATCGGTGATTGATAAACACAAAGGCTTAAGGGTTAAGTTTATACACACACACACACACACACACACACATATATATATATATATACAGAATACGTTATGAAAAGTTATACTTATCTGTTTTCGTTTTTTCTTCTTTGTTTTTGAAAAATAGAAAAACTTCTACTCTTTCAAACCTTAAGCTGCTTGAGGAAGCAAGCTTAGGAGAGCTTGGTTATGAACCAAAGCAAAGAAAGAAGAGGGAAGCAAGCTTGGGTTGTGAACCAAAACTTGAACAAAAGAAAGAGAAGGGAAATCGTAGAGAGAGAAAGCTTGGTGAGCTTGTTGAAGCTCAAACCAGTGCGTGCAAATCCCAAACAAGCCGGAACTAGCTTCATCACATCGACGTGTGGACCACTTGAGGGAGAAAATTTGTTGTTGTCCCAGATTGCAAGGCTAAAGGTGAGTCATCTCTATTTTGGTTTATGAATATGTGAACAGATCGGCTGGGAGCTTATTCCGCAGATTTATGAGGATAGCCATAGCTCCCCTGTGGCGGCTGCGCGCCTGGAAGTTCCTTTTGTGGGTCGCGCTTCCGCTGCTCACGGAAACAGAGTATGCAAGCTCACTGTTCCGAAACAAATCCACATAAACTATTTCTTATTATATTCCCAACTTGTTCACTTTTCATAACAATGTAGGAAATATATTGAGTAACTTATAATATTCAATTTTTAAAATATAAAATACTTGTCTAAATATCATATAATTTTGCAGAAATGATTTAGAGACATAAACATTAAAGTGATAAAATAATTGAGACTAAATTATCCTTATAACTATTTTAAATAAATTTCGCTTTTGAATTTTTAGATTCTGCTAAATAGAATTTGCAGTGAGTCATGTTCATTCAAAAATTTATAACAATTTTAAAACATAGAATTTACCTTAAATTTTTAATGATATAATAAACACTATTATAAATTAGTGTGTAAAATTTCATAATTTTAGAAGATAATTTAATTAAACCAAAATAATTTCGTCTTCAAATATTCTGTAAAAATAAGCAGTTTTCAGCATTACAAGGTTGGATTTGTAAATTCATTAAAAATTAAAAATTTAATATTTTTGAATGAAACAAAAATTATCTAGAACCTACAAATGTATAATTTTATCACATAAATTAATTTTTTTCTAAATTCATGACTCATAATATTACAAAATTCGCGGATTGATCTACTATCATACATCAACTTTGTAAAACTTATATTTCTTCCATTCACCCTTTACAAACAATAACCATTAATTTATTATTACAAGAAATTCATGCCTAAACATCTCAAACTGATTATGGAATTCTAATAGCCATAAACTATGAAATATATGTTGATGTAGTAAAATTCTCACTAGAATTTTATGCACTAGAATGGTCTTCTTTACTTGTTCGATTATTGTATTACTTAAAATCACAAAAAATATTAGAGATCAAGATGGTGATATGGTGAAACCCTCTGATTCTTAAGTTAGGGTTTTGCTTACATATGTGTTTGGGAGAAAATAATGGTAGCAATTTAGTAACAAAAACTTAATATGTTGTATCTCTCTCGTAATGTATATTAAGCATACTTGGTTACTTTATGCTTACTTTTTATAGGATACTTTGTCCCACTACCATTATGTCTCCCAAGTTCATTGGATTTTAAAGAATCAATGAATCATAATCCCAAATTTATTAGTGTTCCAGAGAATCATTGAATCATAATCCCAAACGATTTTTTGGGGATTACGGAATTTTAAGCCTTATTTGTAGAATACATCTACTAAGTTACAAATCCTCCCTTACTTTGGAAAAGTCCAAAAAGCTAGAACTTTACAACAGCCAAAAATTGTTAGTGTATACTCTAGAACCTATTCGTGTTGTCGGGTTCATGGTTATGGATTTTGTATTATTTTATATTATTAATAAAATAATAGTTTTTTATTCATATATTTAGGCTGCTTTCTTTATTGAATCATGTTATATATTAAAGTATGTACGTTAATTGTCTAGATAATTCATTTAATAGTTAAATGAAATTATTAAAGTCGTTCCTTATAGATATGATATTGACTGGGCAGTCATATCACATAGTAGGCATACTAGATATCACCGATGAATATCATGAGATGATATTAGTGCATGTGACAATGAGAGTTATGTTGTAAGGGAATTAGTATAAAGAAATAGTTAGAAAACTATTTTCGAACATGGACAAAGGACAATAAATCACGTGGTATACATATAGTCAACGATTTATCATTAGATTATACTAGTGTGCAAAATGTTCTTTTGACCAGAGACATTAAAGTCGGAGCTCATATGGATACGTATGGTTCATATGGTGTATATGTACAAGATTAGTCATGTCCTGTATAAAAGTAAGTTTGGTTATGCGTTATCTATATTAGCCTTTAGATGATAGTTAAGATGGGATCTATTGGCTTAATAATTAAAGTAAGAGTTTAAGTTGATTTTTGTTGGGTCGAGTTCTTAGACAAATGTCGATAAATGTCTGAAATTAAAAATTTTTGGCTAAAGCAAATTTTAATAAAACCTACACAAAGAGTTCATGTTGGAGAGTTTAAGACATATTGATCGACATTTCGTAGAAAAATTGAGACTAAGGTTTTGACATCCATGAACTCTTACTTGATTAGGATTGGACAACGGAAATATTTTATCCATAAGGTATGTATAATCAGAGTAAAGTTTGATGAAGAAATTCTTCATTGTGGTTTAGGGGCTGAGCATATTACTAGATGTTACCCATAGTCGTTGAGTTTGTTGAATAGTTTAAATTTGAAGAGTTCAGATATGACTTACGGCTAACCCATAGTGAACTTTCACATTCACATTAATATTTTTGTGCATTAGGAAGCTATAAGAGAGAGTTCAATATTATCCAGATGAAGACTAGCACCTTTAAGAGTAATATGTGGCCGAAATATATATAGAAGTGTTATATATATTAAGAATTCTTTAAGTTGTTAAAGAATTAATCCTTTTATACTTTTATGTAATTTAACGTAAATTACATACTTAATGGATAATATTGATTATCCAAGGACCAAAATATTATAAAAAATTATTTTTCATAACTTTGAATTAATTATAAATTAATTTTACACTAACATGATTTAAGGAAAGTAAAAAGTGTAATTATTAATTTTGCAAAGGGTTTTCTAAATTAAATAAGTATTTTCTAAGGTGTCCTAAGTATAAAAGGAGTATATAGTTCAATTCAATGAAATTGAAAACATAAGCTCACATCCATGAAGAAAAATTGAAGAAAAATTCTCCTATTTGACCTAGTTTCCTTGCATATATTTGAAGGTGTAGATTGAAGAGAGTTTATAGTTTAAGCTTGTTCTTCATCAAAAAATCAAGTCAAGAAAATGTATGTTTGATACTTTAGCTTGATTTCAACATATATTTGATATATGTTTTTAATTTGTACATGTGATGCATGAAAAATTTAAGAGTTTTAATGCATGATTAGACCATAGATCACTCTTACAGAAATAATCTTTGATGAGAGGTTTCGAAAATTTCACGTTTTATTTGAGATTGTTTTCAGTAATAAGATTGGCTTCGATAATGACTTACCTGAGGCTCTTGTCATATTATTCCTAAGACCTTTATTAGAGAAGAAGGTTTCGGGTTTCCATGTCTAAATTTGAGACCTTTTTATTGAATTTAATAAGTCTTGGGACATGTCACACCCGAGATCTTCATTACGTCATGATTGTGATCTCACTGACTGAGATAGACCTCGGATTCCATCTGTTTTTTTTCGAGACTTTACTAGTGAATAAGGCCTTGGTACTGTGTCGTACCTAGTGGACCCAAGGCCCATTGGGCTTTATTCGTACTTTAGGCATTTTCTCAAACATTAAGCCCAATAGTTTTTAGTCAAAAATTAAATTTTGACAAAAACTAGAAGTTTTGATTTGAATAGACTACTACAGCCATCCTTTACACGCCAACTTTAAATTTTGATCTGAATCCTAGAAATCTTCATCCACATGTCTGCTTTCTAATGGACTACGAGACAAAAACATTTCAGCTCTTAACAATCATCTCTATCCTCATCATAACCGTCTCATTTTTTGAATTCTAATGATCATCTTTTTAATCTTCCATCTGACGTGGCTTTCTTTCAACCCTTCGCCACATCAATGGTTGGGGTTGAGGTTTCTTGATCTTATAAATACCTCATTTTCACTTTTATTGCCCTTATTTGCAACTTCTTCGTCTCCAAGCCTTCTTTATATTTTATTGACAATTGTAACAAAAGCGGCGCCAATGTAGAGAACTCGCACACTAGGTTTAATCCATTTGTTATCAACATCATTGAGAATGGCAGCGGCCAATTTAGAACGAAAAGGATTCTAAATTCTGTATTCAACTTTACTTCCATCTTTATTATAGATTGCAACTTTCTTCTCATTATAGGCAGTCTTGCCAGGAATAAGATTTTCTATGAGTCCCAAACGATTGTTCTTTATACAAACTCTCCTTTTTCCTTGATAACAACTTTTAAGCTCTCACATTTCCAAAACTTCTTTATGGATTTTAATCTTTATTATTGAAATGTGTATTTGATAGGTTCTTAGGGTTTTAGACCATTGTAGAATTTTTGTTGAGTTATTGATGATCTTAAGTATCACCTTATAGTTTATTTCCCCAATCATGTGATAAAAAATAGATTCTGTTTTGAGTGATAATGAGGCCACTTCCAAGGTAAACAACTTAGAGGAGGAGTTGAATATCATTCCCATTCCTTCCACTATTCTTGAAGTAAGAGAAAATAGGACGAATAAGGGAAAGGAGGACGGCTTTTGAAGCAGATTGGTTTAAATCCTTAATTACGAAGTCGGACCTAGAAACTTATACCTCTTACTACAATATCTTAGAAAACAACTACCTGATGGTTCCTGAGGCAGATGAACTTTCTAGCTGTCCTTTTGAGGGTGAATTTTCCTTTATTGAGGAATTGTTTCACCGTGGCATTAGGCTTCTCCTCTAAGGCTATTTTGCTAAATTTTTGAGTCTTTTAGGATTGCCTTTTACCAACTGAACCTTAATAGCTGGAGAATCCTATTGGGTATATATGTTCTCTAGAGCAAGATCTTAGATTTAGCTCTTACAGTTGAAGAGATTGAATACATATACCTGTTGAGAAGAAATCCAGTGAACAACCCATGGTGTTACTACCTCTAGATCCCACCTAGAAAAGCTAATCCCATCACGGGCAATCTATTTTGTAACAAAGATTGGAAGAATAAACAGTTTTTTGTCAGTGGTGAGTGGAACTCTGACAACACTGTTCAGAAACCTAGATTATTTGGGGACGCAATCACCTGGACTGATGAGCTAAAACTCCAAGCTTAGACCTTAGAGATTGTTGAAATGGCTAGGTTCTTAATGATAAACAAAAAGTCCCTCCTTTCTGATGTCAACTTGATCTCCTCAGGTCTTGTTAGTTTTTGTGTTTTTAAGAGCCATTTAGTTTTCTCTGCTTTTTGTCTCAGGTAATGATAGATGACCTTTGCTTGATTCTTTCTTATAGTAGAAGAGCTAACTCTCAAGAAATTGGTGAAAAATCTCTTAAATGCCTTGAAAAAGCCAACTCAGGGCAAAAAGGTTTAAGAGGCTCCCAAGGTCTCGAAGACTAGAGTTGGGGCTTCCATTCCCAAAGGCATCCCTTTTCCTCCTTCTACTGAAATTGTCATTTCCAAAAGCAACCTGCCACCCCCTTTTGACCCTACATTAGAAAAAAGGAAGCGTAAGAGGAAAGATGTGGACATAGAGGAGGAAGAGTAGAGGAAGAAAAAGGGATTGTTGGCCAATAAGACTAGTGAGGGTAGCTTCTCTCATGCCCACCTCGAGCACACTACTGAGGACCTCCCCAAGGAGAAAAGAAATTTTTTCTGAGTACTCAGAGGCCTTTTCTTCTATTGACCCTGGTGTAATACTGGACTATATGCAAAAATGGTTATGTCAAGTAAGTTAACGAACATTTTCTTCATATGACGATGACTTCTGTCCCTTTATGTAATATCTAATTGTTTCTCATGATACGCTCAGATCTAGCATGCCATACTTATATACCAAGGCTCTGTAAAGAAAGATGCCTCGTATAAGCTGAAGATGAAAAATGCCTAGTTGATCGATAATAAAGAAAAGATCGAGAAACAATTGTTCATAGAGAGAACTCAATTTAAAGCTAAGAAGGAAAAATGTGTTGAGGAAAAGGAAGAGTTTCAAGTCAAGCTTGCAACTGCTGAGTCTACTTAGGCAGAGTTAAACAAGAGAATAAACATTATTGAATTTGATCTGAATAAGTCCAGGACGAAATGTTAGGGGCTTCAACTAGGTTTTAAGGAGAAATGCTAGGAACTTCAGCTAAGTTTAGAAGTTAAAAATGAAAGCTCCATGTCTCTAACTACCAAATTCAAAGAAGCTGAGAAGATAATTAAGGCCACCATTGAGGCTCGGGTCAACGAAGGAATTAATCTGGCCTGTAGAACTTTCCAAGGCCGGTATCTTGATCTAGACCTGAAGTGGCTATATGAGGCCTTGGAACGTTAGCCTCCATCCCTCAATGAAGACTTATATGGTGATGCCCTTTTCGAGAATGAAGTCCCCCTTGACAGCTCAAAGGTTGCTCCTTTAAATCTAACTAACAATTGGGCCAGTAGAAAAAATGAATCAATTTTTGTACTTTCATTTCTTTTTTCTTTTTTAGAGGATAAATGTAATTGAAAGTACGATTTATAAACCTGTACTTCTTTTTTATAACTCATGTTGATCTTCTTGCATCTTCACTTAACAATTGTCTTCTATACTTAGCATCTTTGTATAACTTATAAAAAATTCAGTTAACGAAAATTGATGACCTGAAAGATTTGACCTAAACTAATAACTCAAAACGTAAAACTTGAGTATCTCATACCAATTTTCCACACTTAAACTTGGTGCATAACTTAGAAAATTTTTGTTAGCATAAATAACTTGAAAGATCTTACCTAATTAGAGCTAAGAACGTAAAACTTGAGTCCCACAAGTCAGTCTTTCGAACTCCTTTCTTAAAAGTAAACATCTTCATACAGGAATCACATAGACTTTAACACTTCCAAGCTTAAGGCTTATATGGGTCTTGGATATTATTATAATGTATGAAATTGTATAACGTAGTCATCTGGGAATCATTAAACACTTAAACGCTTTGAGATCAAGCTTAGGCTTATTCAAGTTCTGGATAATATTACTCTAAGGTGAATAAAACGTGGTCATCTAGGAACTATTATACTCTTATACGTCCCGAGGTTAAGCTCAAAGCTTATTCGAGTTTTTGGTTATTATTGCCTCGAGATAAATGAAATGTGGTCATTTGAATCCATTTTACTTTTTTACGTCATGAGGTCAAGCTCAGAACTTATAGAAGTTTTTGGATAATATTTCTATGAGATGATTGAAATGTGGTCATATGGGAACCATTTTACTCTTATATGTCCTGAGGTCAAACTCAAGACTTATTCGAGTATTTGGACAATATTACCTTGAGATGAATGTGATTCTTTTTCCTTGTACTTTAAGGACTACTTCATCGTTAGTGTATCATCATCATCAAGAATCTTGTAGACGTTAGAAAATTGTATATAAATGAGAAATTGTATTATGTTTAGGATAAAAGTTTTTACAAGTCCTAGATAATTCTTAGGAGTAATACAACTTAAGTCATTCTGTATTCCACGACTTTATGACTTTGCTTCTATTAGGAGACTTTAACTTGTAAACTCTAGATCTCATAACACTTTTTCTTAGCATTCTAGTGTTTAAGGTAACATGTCTTAAGACTAAGTTTCCAACTTGGAAGGTACGATGTTGGATATTTTTATTATAATACCTGGACACTCTTTGCTAATAAGCCTCTGTCTTTATTACCATATGATCTCTCTTCTCTTCAAGCAGATTTAGATCCAAACTTATGTTTCGGTCATTCTCTTCCTCATTGTAGTTGCTGATTTAAAAAGTTGGCAAGCTAACCTTGATTGGAATTAATGCTTCACATCCAAAAGTTAGAAGGTAGGAAGTTTCCCCTATGACCACTTTTAGGGTTGTCCTGTAAGCCCAAAATACCTCTGAAAGCTTATCTATCTAAATACCTTTGTGTTGCCTAAACTTGTTCTTGAGTACTTTCATGATCACCTTATTTGCAGCTTCTACCTGTCCATTAGCCTTCGGATGGGCTGGTGTCACAAATTTGAGGTCGATTGAAAAATCTAAGCAGAAATTCTAAAATTCGAGTTGCAAACTACTTTTCATTATCTACAATTAGCACTTGAGGTATTCTGAACCGATAGATGATGTTCTACTTGATAAAAGTCATGATCTTCTTCTCGATGATACTAACATATAGCCCAATTTCTACCCATTTAGTGAAGTAGTCGATTGCCACTGCTGCATACTTTGTATTGGCCCGATCAGCAAGCAATGGGCTAATGAGATACAGTCTCTATTATGCAAATGGCCAAAGGCTTGACAAAAAAGTCAGCTTTTTAAGGGGCTGTCTTGGTATGTCTTCATGTAACTAGCATTCCTGACAAGTTTTCACAACCGAAGTTGCATCTTGTAATAAAGTGGGCTTATAGTACCTTTGCTTTAAAACCTTGTATGTTATGGAGTGTGCTCCTCCATGGCCGTCGTATGTTTCGTGATAGATTTCTTCTAGAACCAATGTAGCTTTTGTTAGTGTAGTATGCCTTAAAACTATTAGTGTTGTCGGTTTTGGACATTTTGTATTGAATCACATACTGTAATATATACCTTACATATTCATTTATAAATAAATTGTTTCTTGTTCATTTGCATATACTGCTTCCTCTGTCTTTTCATAGTAATGGATAGAGTATGCATATGAATTACCTAGATAATTTGATTATCTAAACTGTTCCTCACAAAAGTGGGATCGACTGGACATTGATATTGCATAGTGGACATATTAAATGCCTCTCGTGAATATCATGAGATGATATTAGTGCAAATGACAATGATAATCATGTCATTAAGGCATTAGTATGGATTAGCTATTAAAGAATTATTTTTTGAATTGACCAAAGTAATGACGAATCACATGGAATATATGTGGTCAATGATTTGTCATTTAAATGTAATAATGTACGAAGTAGTCCTTTGACTTGGGATGTTATATTCGACATCCGATATGGACGCACATGGTTCATATAGTGTATAAATATGAGACTAATCATGTCTTGCACAATAAGTCAGTTTGGTCATGTTTTGTTTATGTTGAAATGTGAGTGATTGTCAAGATGGGATCTGTTGACTCGATATATAGGATCTTGAGTTTTCGTTGACTCAATCCGAATTCAAGTTTCCAGTCAAACGTCGGTAAACGCTTGAAAACAAAAATTCCTGACCAGGGAACAATATTAGTCACATGAAAGAGTTTCGTGGTAACAAGTTTAGCGAGTAGTGACTAATGATCTGAATAGATAATGAGTTTAGGGTTTTGACTTTCATGAGCCCTAAGTTAGTTGAGATTCGATGAATGGAAGAATATCACCCATATGGTACGTACAATCAATATTAAATGGTTCAATAAATATTTTCTTCATTGTGGTTAGTTCTTAGATGTTAACTATAGTCGTTGAGTTTCAAAAAGTTTAAAATGGGATTGAATAATTTGATTCTGACTTATGGCTAACACGACAGTGAGCCTGAGGCAACTAATAACTTGAGCTTTTTCATGCTAATAAATAGAATAAATCTTATCCGCAAGAGAGCTAGCACTTTCAGAGATAATATTTTGTCGAAAAGTGTAAACGGTTTACACATTAAATTGTTTAACAGATCTAAGAGCTTAATTAAATAATCCAAATATAATTTAATATAAATGACATTATTCTATTAATATTAGAGAATATAAATAGAATTAAATAAAGTTGGTCAAAATTGGTTTGACTAACTTTATGACAAGCTTGATATTAAATTGTTTAATGAGGTCAAACTTATCATTTTAATTTTTACTATTACAGAGCTTGTTGGATAAGCTTTGGGTGTATTTTTCTTTCATTAAGATGATGATAACATTCAAGTAAACGAGGCAAAAATTATTGGAGATATGCTTTAAAACTAATCGTGTCATATGTTTCAGGGATATCATTCTTATATATATAATTCTATGACTAATTGTAAAATTGTTTGCATGTATAGTTGCTAATATATATTGTATATATAAAATACAGAATGAGATCCCGTGATGTATTATAATGTTAGGATTCTATCTGTAAAAAGTTGTAGATTTAAGTATAAAGTTTTGATTTGAACACATCCGAATCAATTATTATTGAGATGATATTATATGGGACTATGATATTGCATGATTGGTATGTTTGATGCTGCTAATGATTAGTATTAGATGCTAATAGTTGGGTGACGAGTTTCATATCATAAGAGCATAAACATGGGTAATGCATTGAAGAACTCGTTACTTAACGTGACCAAATGTGACAAATCACATAGGTGATTATCCACAATCAATGATACGTCACACAGCCGTACTATTGTACCATTAGTTATTTGACCTGAGGTGTCACGGTTGCCCTCCACACTAAGACACATCATTCACTTATGTATATCACACCGAGCTAGCCACGCTTGGTGAAAGAAGCTTGCTAGAAATGTGTTTAAGTGTGTGAGGATAGGTGATTGTCAAGATGGAATCTGCTGGCTCAGATATTAGAGTGTGAAATCATAGGTGGAACTGCCATACGTGGGAATAAAGTTTTTGGCCAAAGCATGTATGTCTGGAAAGGTGTTTTGCGGATATATGAATCTTGTGTATGATTGAGGTTCTAATCCTATGACTGAGTTAGGAGTTTGACAATACCATAACCCACACTCGATGGGGAGTCAACAACAGATGAACTTTACTACATATACGTACGACTATATGAGTTTATTCTGTATATTCATTCATTTGTGTTTAGAGGTCATGACATATTGATAGAGGTCACTCATGGTCATTGGGAACTTTGGACACAAAGAGTTGTACCAAAGTGATACGAAAGAGTTCATGTTTACCCATATTCAACTCACAATAAACCTAAGGGGACATACACATTATTCAGTTACTTGATGATGATGACATTTACTATTATACAATAATCATTAATAAGTTAATGATGTTGTTTCAATACTTTGATCAGGTAACAATTTGATTCTTTATTGTAAAGAATATATATTCCGCCGAGGACGCACTAGCACTTATATGCGTGGGAAATATTTTGGTTAATTATGACATAAAGTAAATATGATTTACGAATATTATATTGGTATATAATTATATAATACTTTAATTTTTTAAAGTAATAATATAATAATAATATCTTATTTGTAATGATTATAATATTATATTATATATATAGTAATAATTAAATATATATAAGTAATAATATATATAGTAATGATTAAATATATATTTATATATATTACTTTAATATATCTATATATATAGATATATATATATATATATATATGTATATATATTATACTCACTCTCTCTTGCATTATATACATTAATTAGTTAATATATATGTATTACATTAATTGGATTAGTGTTGATTTAGCTGACCACTCAATGCACGACACACTGCCTTTGTTTAATTTGTTAAATTGACAGGTAAATGGGCAAGTGGATTGCCTTGTTTCATTTAATGAAATGAAAAAGGTAAGTAGGCTAGGACGATTGTGCAAGGAAAATACTCAATTGTTGAGTGTAGAAAACAAGCATTGGGATGCTACATTATCTTCCCAAGCAAGCCAAGAATTAAGATAACTTCTTCTTCTTCTTCATTCTCTCAGAAATTTCAAGAGAACCATTCGTTAGAAAAGGTGATGGTGGGTGCTTGGTTGTGAACCAAAAATCAGAAAAAGAAGAAAGAAGCTAGAAAGAGAAAGCTCTGGATTAGCTTGGTAAAGCTAACACCCATAGCACGAAAATCCCAAATGAAGCTGAAACCATCGTCGCCAATCCGATATGTGGATACACCTGGAGGCAAGCAAAAAGATTGGCTTGCTATTCTGGACTGCAAATAAAGAAGTACAATTTCTTAACTTTATATTATGTTTATAATTGTTTTAAATCCCAAAACATGCATGTGTACATGTCTAGATCTAGTAGGGAGCCTTTTAACATGTCCGTGAGATGGTCATGGCACCCTAGTAATGGTTGCGTGCCAGGGAATATATCCCGCGCATCGCGCTTCAACTACGTGTGCAAAATAGAGCATCGTTTTTGGGTTTTGCTTTCAAGTGGTATCAGAGCATTGTCAACATGTGTATGTGTGTATGTTTTAGGAAATAAGTATTGGGATATTGATTTATGTTCATATGTATATTTGTTGTGGCTTGAATGATGAATGAAGTTGATTTGATATGTTTTGGAAACACTGAAAATCGTGAAAAATAGCAGAGTTTCGTTTTGGATGTGTCAAGTATCGATACTTTTGTGAAAAGTGTCGATACCTGATGTAAGAAGATAACACCTTATGTTCAAGTATCAATACGTTTTAAGCTAATGTTGACATTTTGGTGAAAAGTGTCAATACTTGGAATAAAAGTGTTGATACTTGTAGTTCTAGTATCATTCTGTTTGAGTGAGTATCGATACTTGCTAGCAAGACAGTAGTGAGTGTCGATACTTAGTGATAAGTATTGACACTTGCTAGCTGACAGTGTCGATACTTGATATTACCCAGAATCAAGTATCAACACTATAAACAAGAAAAAGATAAATGTAAAATCAATGGAAAGTGTTGACACTTTTGAGAAAGTATCGATACTTTCTATTTAACAGAAGTGAGTATCGACACTTTGGGAAAGTATCAATACTTGCACGTAGATAGAACCAAGTGTCGACCTTTTTGGAAGAAAGTGTCAACACTTATGTCTAAAGGGGTTGATTAGATTAACACCCAATAGAACGGGTCAACACTTGAAAGTATCGACCTGTTACTATTAAAAAAATAATCAATATTCCTTAACCACAACTTAGACAAGTACTATTTTAAATAGTGAATTTTTTTATTCTAAAAATTCAATTTGTTGAAATTAAAATTTTTCGAATTTGAAATTGTTTTAATTGAATAGAAAATAATACTCTGAATTAAAATAAAATTAAATGGTGATTCTAATTAATTTTGATTCAACTAAGAATTAATATAATTCTAGTAGGAGTAAACATATAAACATAAAATCGACAAATTGATATTGTATTAATTAATATCTCTCTCCAATAAATTAATTTATTAATTTATTAATTTATTAAATTGATTTGATTAATATGTAATGTGTAGAATTTGAAATTAATATCATTGAATGATGTAGATTTTAAATTCCATTACTAAACAATAATATATATATATATATATATATATACATATTGATGTGTATATTAAATGAGACAAAAAAATGAAAATCTCCCTTATATAATATTAGGTTCAATCCTTCCATTGCAATTGGTAGGTTATAGGCATCTTTGATAGGGCAACCCAATAACTGTTAGGTGAGGGCTCTCACGGGGTATCGTAGTCTATTTGACCTGTTTCTTGATAGGGAGTATTTGGCTTCCAATAACTGTTAGGTGAGGGGTTTGATTTCATTCCTATTCAAGAAAAGGTGTTAGGTCTAGCCTAACTAGGTTAAGGCACCAATAACTATTAGGTGAGTTATCTTTTCTTAGAGAAAGATTGATCATGTCTTGTAAAGAGTTACAAACAGAAATGAGTTTTTGACTTATTGGGCTTGTTTGACCAATAAATGTTAGATGAGGTTTTGTGAGTTTAATAAAAATATGATTACCCACGAAGACCTATAATTTGATTACAGTTTTCTCATTGAGGAAGTACGAGATATAATTAAGTAGTGGGAGCATTATTTAGTTTAAAGTCTAAAACTAAATAGTTTGATATATACTGTAATACATTCTGATATATTTTTATTTTTTGTAGATATCTTTTCTAGTAGGAGAATAATGAGTAATTCTCTTCTCAAAATCCTTGACACTCATAAGCTTACTGGACCTAACTTTAAGATTTGGTATCAGAATCGAAGAATTATTCTAAATTCTAAGAGAATTGGCTATGTTCTTTAAGGGCCTATGCCCAAGTCCCTTTCAGAGGATGCTACACCAAAGGAGAAAGAAACCTTTTAGAAATGGAAGGATGATAATCTCAAGGTGAGATTGTATATGCTAACGTCTATTAGTGATGACTTGCAGACTCAATATGAGGACATGGAAGATGCCTCATCGATTTATCGTTTTTTGGTAGAATTGTTTAGCGAGAGCTCCAATTACAAGAGGTGTGAGTTGTCCATTGCTTTGTTTGGAATGAAACTTAATCCAATAGTGCTTTTGGAGTCTCATCTTATGAAAATGACAAACCTTATAAGTAAGTTGGCCTCTTTGGGGTTTTCTATATACTTGGAATTACAGACAGATTTGATCCTTCAATCACTCCCGTCTAGATTTGACTAGTTTGTTACTAATTATCATATGAATCAAATTGTTTCATTTCATAAGAGAGTCTCAAAAGGTAAAGGGAAGGAGACTATTCTTACTACGGTGGCGTAAAGACAAGAAATCTTATGGGGTTAAACCCAAAGGAGGATTCTCTAAAAAGAAAAAGGGAAAAGGTAAATGAATTGCCAGTAGCCAAACCAATGATGAGTGTCATCATTACAAGAAGCTTAGGCATTAGAAGAGGAACTGTCCTTTTTACATAGAAAGCTTGAGACAGAGGAAGGCACAAGGTAAGCTTTCTTGTCATGTTATAGAAATTGAATTAAGTGTTAGTTCAGATTCAAATAGCCAGATAATTGATTTAGCTGCCACTTCTCATATTTGTATGTCGTTACAGGATCTTCACAGTAAGCAGTTACTGGAAGAAGGTACAGTGACACTGAAGATGGCAAATGGAGCAACAATTGTTGCCACTTGCTCAAAGACATGCAGAATTATTTTGCCTTCGGGTTATGTTTTTGTATTGTATAAAACTATATATTTTGATACTGCTATTAGAAACATTTTGTCTGTTCATCAAATGTGTAAATATGGTTACACCTTTATGTTTGATGGATGTAAATATTGTATTTATTTAAAAAATAAATTGATTGGCAATGGCTTGAATGTAAATGGTTTATATGTTCTCGAGACTAATGAAATTAACATAACTAATACTATTAATAAGAAATGATATAGAAATGAACTTAATTCAAAACTTACATGGCATCATAGATTAGGTCACATTGGAGATAAAAGGATTATGAAGATGTGTAGTAATAGACTGATAAGTCCATTGGACTTTGAAACCTACCCAACTTGTGAATCATGTCTTCAAGGTAAGATGACCAAATTGGCCTTTGTTAGACAAAGGAATAGAGACAGTAAAGTTCTTGAATTGATATATACTGATGTATGTGGTCTGTTTAGTGAAATGGCAGGATGAGGTTTCTCATACTTCATAACCTTTACCGATGATCATTCATGGTATGGTTATATGTACTTATTGAAGTACAAATCTGAATCTTTTGAAAAGTTCAAAGAATTCAGAGCTGAAGTAGGGAAACAAACAGAAAGAGTATTAAGATTCTACGATCTGATCGTGGAGGTGATTACTTAAGAATTTCTAGAATTTCTTAAGATTAATGGTGTACTTTCTCAACTTACACCTCCTTATACACCGCAGCATAATGGTGCATCAGAAAGGAGGAATCATACTTTATTAGATATGGTACGATCCATAATGAGGTTCACAAACTTACCAACATATCTTTGGGGATATGTCCTATATACTACAATATACATCTTGAGCAGAACTCTATCGAAAGCTACATACATCTTGAGCAGAACTCCATCGAAAGCAATTCCTAAGACACTGTATGAGATATAGCATAGGAAGCTTCTGAGCTTTAAATGTGTAAAGTCTTAGGGATGTCTAATTTATATTAAAGTAGTTAACACTAGGAAGCTAGATTTTAAATATAAAAAAATGTCGATTAATAAGATATCTTAAAGATAGTTTGTGATATTATTTCTACTTTCATACTGATCGAAGGATTTTGATTAATAGACACACACATTTCCTCTAGAATCAGTTTATTGAGGACGTGGTGTAGATAGAAAGATTGAGCTTTCAAAAGAGTTTGGAAAGCTTAATAATGATCAACCTTAGATAGATGAGCTTGTTGATGCATATGAACTAGTTTATGTTGATGAACCTATTCGATCTGATCTTCAATCTTTTGTAGATTGAACTCTTCGTAGATCTACTAGAATATTATGCCCTCCTCAGAGATATTATTTTCTTTCTAAAAATGATTTTGAATCATTTATGATAGGAGAATATATACAGAGGGAAGATTTTAGAATCTATAAAGAAGCGAAATTAGATATAGATTCTGGAAGATGGCTTGAAGCCATGAAATCCAAAATAGAATCCTTGTATGCTAATTAGGTGTGGTTAATAGTTGACCATTAGAAGTAATTATTCTTATTGGTTGTAAATGGGTTTACAAACGAAAATTTGACAAAGATGAAAAAGTAGAGACTTTCAAAGTTAGGTTGGTGGCAAGGGTTACAATCAGAAACAAGGAGTTGATTTTGATGAAAACTTTTCACCAGTAGCCATGCTGAAGTCCATTCGAATATTACTTGCTATTGCAGCTTATTATAATTATGAGATATAACAGATAGATGTGGAGACAGCCTTCCTTAATGGTTTCATTAAGGAAACCATATACATGCAACAGCTCATTGGGTTTGTTGCATCTGGTGATAGTCATAAGGTATGTAAGTTGTATAGATCCATTTATAGATTAAAGCAAGCTTCTAGAAGCTGGAACATATGATTCAATGATGCAGTCAAATCATTTGGCTCCATCAAGAATATTAATGAACCGTGCGTCTATAGAAAAGAGAATAACAATACCATCACATTCCTTGTATTGTATGTAGATGACATACTACTTATAGACATACTACTCATAGGAAACAATGTAGCCATGTTATCTGAGGCTAAATTATGGTTGTCTAATGTTTTCTTCAAGAAAGATCAAGGTGAAGCGACCTTCATTTTAGGTGTTCGAGTTTATAAAGATAGAGCGAAATGAATGATAGGTCTTTTCCTGAGTCTATACATAGATAAAGTACTGAAGAGGTTTAATATAGATATCTCTAAGAAGGGTTTCTTACCCTGCAGTCATGGTGTCCATCTCTCTCAAGATATGGAACCCAAGGCTTAAGCTGAGTGCGAGCGTATGTAGAAGATTCCTTATGCTTCGTCAATAGGTAATCTTATATACACTATACTATATACTATACTTGATATAGCATATGCTGTGAGTATTACGAGCTAATATCAGGCTAATCTAGGAGAAGAACATTGGACTGCAGTCAAACAAGTCTTGAAGTTTTGAGAAGAACTAAGGACTTAATGTTGACTTATGAGGGTGGTGAGTTAAAACTCAAGGGTTACACTAATTCTGATTTCTAATCAGATATAGATGATAGAAAGTCTATCTCTACATTTGTCTTTATATGTAATAGAGTTGTTATCTATTAGAAGAGTTCCAAACAGACTACCTCAGCTAACTCTACTATAGAAGTTGAGTATGTCGTTGCTTCTAAAGCTGCGAAAGAGGCTGTCTAGATTTGTAAGTTTGTTACAGAACTCGTAGTCGTTTCTTCTATAATTGACCTAGTAACTTTGTATAGTAACAATAATGAAGCTATAGCTCAGGTTAAGGAACTGAGTTCTCACCAAAATTCTAAACATATTTAGAGGAAATACCATTTGATCAAAAAGTTTATATCAAATAAACAGATAATAATGCAGAAAACCCTATTTACGGATAACGTGGCAGACCCATTGACTAAGCAGATGACATAGCAACAACTGGATCACTACCTAGAGAGGATGAGTATTGGATACCATGGTGATTAACTCTTGTGCAAGTGGGAGTTTGTTTGAGATATGCCCTAAAACCAATCATGTCATACAGTTTAGGGATGTCATCCTTATGTATATATAATTCTGCAACTAATTGTAAATTTGTTTACGATTAATAAACTGACTTTAATATCATTTTGCATGTATAGTTGCTAATATGTATTATATATATAAAATACAAAATGAGATCCCGTGATATATTATAATATCAAGATTCTATATGCAAAGAGTTGAAGATATCAGTACAGAGTTTTGATTTGAAGACATCTAAATCAGTTCTTGGTTGAGGTGATGTCATATGGGACTATGACATTGTATGACTGGTATGTTAGATTAATATATATGTATTACATTAATTGGATTAGTGTTGATTTAGCCAACCACTCAATGCATGACACATGGCCTTTGTTTAATTTGTTAAATTGACAAGCAAATGGGCAAGTGGATTGCCTTATTTCATTTAATGAAATGAAAAAGGCAAGTAGGCTAGGATGATTGTGCAAGGAAAATACTCCAGTGTTGAGTGTAGAAAACAAGCATTGGGATGCTACGTTATCTTTCCAAGCAAGCCAAGAACTGAGATAACTTCTTCTTCTTCTTCATTCTCTCCGAAATTTCAAGAGAACCATTCCTTAGAGAAGGTGATGGTGGGTGCTTGGTTGTGAGCCAAAAACTAAAAAAAAGAAGAAAGAGGCTAAAGAGAGAAAGCTTTGGATTAGCTTGGTAAAGCTAACACCCATAGAAAATCCTAAACGAAGTTAGAACCATCGTCGCCAACCCGATGTGTGGATACATATGAAGGCAAGTAACTTCTTAACTTTGCATTTATGTTTATAATTATTTTAAATCCCAAAACATGCACGTGTACAAGTCTAGATCTAGTAGGGAGCCTTTCCGCATGTTTGTGAGACGGTCATGACTCTCTAATGGCGGTCGCACGTTCGTGAACTAATCCCACGTATCGTTCTTCTGCTGCATGTGCGAAACAGAGCATTGTTTTTGTGTTTTATCTTCAAAAATATATAAAGGGGTCATTTTATACTTTTGGGAGGGAGGGAATGAATATTTTCCACAAATAAAAATGGAAAGCTTTCTCTTTTTTTCTCTTCATATTCGGCCAAAGCAAGATTTCAAGCTCAAGGGTTTGATTCTTTAGGAGACCTAGCATTTGAGAGTTTTATCTTCATTACACATCATCAAAGGTTGGTGATTAAACTTTAATTTTGTTTAATTTGGTGAAATGGAACCTTAATTGCATGCTAATTACTTAATCAAAACCTTCGGCTTCATCAGGTCTCAGGCACCTTAGATAAGGAATACTGAATCCTCGTTTATACAGTTCCCCATTGATGATAGTGTATCTCATAGACCTATTTTTTATCTTTCTTGTCTCATCTTTAGCCTCTAGGAGCTTTCCTTCTTGGATGTAGAACCTTATTTCATTCATTCAAGAGTAGTAGGAACTAAACTCGGCTTCAACGAATTGGTCACCTTTTACTTCCGTGCATTTTTACTTTAAAACTTCAATAGATACCGAGGTAGGAACTTTTCCTTTGAACATGAAGACTAATTTAGATCAAATGTTAGATTTTGAATTTTCTGATCTTAGAATTTGTTTCAACATGACCGTTTTTAGGGTTTCTAAGAGCTATTTTGCCTTGTCTAAATAGGTTTGCATGTTATTTTTACCAGCCTAGAAATGCCGGTTGATATGATTTACAATTAATTGGGAATCACTATTAATGTCCAAGCATGTAGCCCCCAACATTTGGGCCAAATTGATCCCTGCAATCAATGCCTCATACTTTACCTCGTTATTGGTTAGCTTATAGTCAGACCTTAGTGAGTACATCACTTCAACTTTATCCGAGCTAACCAGAACGATCCCTGTACCCCAGCCTTGTGCATTTGAAACTCCTATCAATAAAATCTGCCACACTAGTTCTATCACATTTGGTTCAGATGAATTCTCTCTAACTTAATTTGAGCAACTTTTTGCAATTTGATGAATGAAGAGATGTTCAGACTCTGACCGCTTTGCCATAAAGTCTGCCAAGGCTTGCTCTTTTATAAGCCTTTCTAGGTTTGTAGCAGATGTCGTATTCACTAAGTTCAATTGACCACTTTACTAATCGCTTAGACAAGTTAGATCGTTAGAGGATTTGTCTCAGGGGTTAATTTGTTAAAACTACCATCTGTTGAGGTTGGAAGTAGGGTTGTAACTTCCTTGCTGCCACCACCACTAATGTTAATGTCAACTTCTCAAGGGAAAAGCATCTTGTCTTAGCATCTAGCAGTACCTTACTGGTTTAATAAATTGGCCAATAAACTTTCTCCGAGTCTTCCTTTACCAGCATTGAGCTCACAGAATGGTCGCTTACTGCTAAATAAAAGTATAACATATCTCTAATCCTAAAGCATATCAGCTGTGGTATTGACGAAAGATACTACTTTAGCTTCCAAAAGCTATTCTCACACTCTTCTATCTACTCCACTTTCTTTCCCTTCCTCATGATTTGAAAGAATGGGAAAGTGTATTCATTAGAATGCGAGTGATGGCCACAAAAAATAGTGTAAGTATTCATTAAAATTAAAATAATGTAACAATTAATGCTGTAAATTCCAGATCATTTATTCCCTAACCACGATACTATTCGGATTAGCCTTGAAATTATACTTAATTACATAAATGTCCATACACATTGATTACTGATAAGAGTTTGCAATTTATAGGGTCTGGTAGGAGTGAACTGTGGCCTAGACTAATATCTACGATTCATACTTTATTACAAAAATAGTTCAAACTTCAGCTTAAGCTTATATATATGTATATGGGAATGATTATTAGCAATTTTTCTAGTATCCTTCATTTATTGGCCGAGCTCCATAATATCTGCTCAAATGCATGGGATAGCACGTCTCATCTTCTAGGTATTGGCTTAGAGTGAAACCAAAAGCAATGTCAAAAGCATTAGGATTCGGATGTCTTTTCTTCATCATCTTTCAAAGCCTCAAACCATCCAGCCGTGAAAGCTTTAGCTGACTCCTCCAAAAACTTGTTTGGAAAATCTCTTGTAAGTTCCATAAATGCATTCTACATTAATCATTCTTATTACAATAACAAGAGAAGAAAGTAGAATAATGACCAAATTAGAGATAGCTAATTACTTGCATAATTTTAACTGAAACTTTAAAGGAAAAATCAGAGGTTGAATAATTCATTAATTTCATATCATCTCTAGGTGTCCAAATTCCTCTAGCTAGAGCCAAATAAACTTCAGTGTCGTCTTCAACTGAATCTCTCTTGGAAACTTTTCTTCCATCAGCTTTGATCAAGTTTAGTTTCCAATCTTACTTCATGATTGGATCTATTTCTGAAGAAAGCTCAATATTCACCAATTTAACATCAGATTGTTACCCTTACGTTAATGAGATTGATTAGAATGAGTAGGAGAATCCCCATTTTTACTACGAAGGATATGGAAATTGTTGGCCTTCTATGTTTCTTTGGACCATAATGACCAGATTTAGTCTTGGAGGACCGTTCACCAGCCACACTCTTAAAATTAGAATACCTTAAAGGCTTGAATCTCTGGAGTATTTCTTCAGGACTGAGAATTCCATGGCTTTTGGATAGGATATGTTTCACTGATGGTAATTTCTTCTTTTCTAATATTTTGATTTGAGGTTCTTCCATTGCCTTACTTGAAATTACAATAGTATCCCAACCAATGCGCGTAAAGAGACCTTCAGAAGATAATGATCTTTCAAAAATGTTGGAATAGAAAGAAATCAGGTAAAGGCTGTTTCAAAGAGAAAATGAAGGAAACTTAAAGAGAAACAAGAAAGTTAAAAGATTTACAAATGAATTGTTCTTATTCCATTCATTCAATATTACAAATGTTCTGTATATATACAATTTCATCAGCTAACAAATTCTTATAACTACTTTAACAAATACAAAGCTAATTAATAGTTTATTACTGACATATTTAACTAATTAATTCATTAATTAACAAACTATAATAGTGTAACACCCCTATACCCAACGGATCCCTACCATCACCCCAAGCCTTACTTTTATGACCTGAATGTATGTGCAAAGTATGAAACCATAATAACAATGGCAACAGTGTCAGACAAAACATATGAACGATAAGCTCAAACCATGAAACAAATAAAATTCCAAATGTATTATAACATCTTATAATTTAAAATACAAAATGCACGACTTCGATGCATTATGCCATTTGCATGTCGACCCTATGGACTCTATTGACTGCAGTGTATACCATTTGTCCCTTGTCTGTGCCTCAGCCGTACTAAATCTTTTTTGTTTTTTTTCTAACTACCTGTTCATCTTTGTTCATCTTGTAACACTGAAAGGTGAAGGGGATGAGTCTTAAGGACCTAGTGAATGGATAAGAATAAAATAAGAAAATATGAATGACATGAGAAGTAAGAGTATAAGTTTTAAAATATACATTGCACATTTAATTAAAAATATTCACTTAACTTAATAAGATAATTCTCATGTATTAAAATTAGTCTGTGGATGTTCAAATAAAAATATTTGGGCTTGCCAAGAAACTGTCACCTGAGATATTCATCAGTGCATTGCTAATGAAAACCTCGAGACCTACTAATGAGTTATTTCACATCAGTATATAAAATTATTTAGCTCACTCATTGGCGTTAGCCTGAATAAGAGGGCGTAGTACCAAATATCCACTTGTTCAGCAATAATATTTTTGGGAAGCTCACTTGTATTGGTTCATTCCTCGAGGTCTATATAAGAGGGAAGCTTACCCGTAATGGTCCATCCCTCAAGGTTTATATAAAAGGGAAGCTCACCTATAATGGTCTATCTCTCGAGATCTATAAAAGAGGGAAGCTCACCCGTATTGGTCTATCCCTCATAGATCATATAATCTCTCTGTTCACAGACGCACTCATACTGAGCACTTGCACCAACAATCTCAACATATATTATTCACAAAGCATTTTCATCCTATGAGTCATAAAATCAAAGAATTCAATTTATCACAAATCATCTATCCACATAAACAATTTATGGATATCCAACTCATTTTCTAAATATTACTCTTACTCTCAATCAGATTTATTTTCTTTTCAATATAATACAGTTATAAACACTGAATTTACAAAAACAACTTAACATTTCAATTTAAATTTTAAATAATGTATAACTCAAATATTTCTTCTAAATTATATTTTTCAAATATACGCTAAAATATTCATTTTTTTTATAAACATGCACAAATCAAATATTTTGTATAAATAACATTTTGAAAATAAAAATATCCACTCATGATTTGCGCTTAACCATTTCCAACTTGCTATCTTGCCAATGATTGACTATCTACAGATACATGTTCTTCTATTAAAATTTATAATCTCGTGTATTTACCATATTAATGAATAAATATATTATATCCATCAATCATTCTCAGTAAAAATTAAGATGTTTTGAACATCCGTTATTTAGTTCGAAAAATCAAAATTTCTATTTTATTTATCTTAATCAATATCTATCTGCGATAGGGTAACTTTGTCTTTTTATTGGGATCAATCGGTAATGAATTCTAAGTTCAATTTTAATATGTGTATCTCTTATGCATCTAGTTTATGTGGCTTTTTACGATGTTTCATTGAACTTCTATATCCAAACTTATACTTGATTAAATAAATATTGCTTCAACCGACTTTCGTTACAGGACATCGAGTTTCCCGAATTTATTGCGACTTCGTTTGTACATGAAAATTTATGATTTTTGGATATGTTATTTCTCTCTATGTCTAGTTTATATATAATTTACGACGCTAAAAGTTGATGTCTATAACTTAATTTATGGTCGTTTTACTAGACCCTGCCCAAAATTCCAACAACAAGTCAACCCCCCACACATCAAATTTTTAGCTCTACCTTTTATCTATCATTTCCCTACATTCATTAACACTTAAATTTTCATATATATAATACATAGCCAACATATTGTCATATACACAATGTTTATAACCATATATAAGTCATCAAGCAATTATACCCCAATCTGAAAAATAATATATATATACACATATGCGAAGATAGATTGTAAGAAATTGTACATTAATTAACGTAGACTCCTCAAGTCTAAGGATATAATTAACAGCCCATTCATGCACATTATGTAGGTACCATTATAATCATTCAAACTTCATGAATGAATGGGCAAAGGGCAGGAAATGGGTAAGAGGAAAATGAGTCTTATATATTGTAACTTGAAGTTCAGTTATTACTAAAAGTACTAATTCTCCCAATTGGTGTCTTGAATTTCTTTCTTCCAGCATTTGCATATATATATATATATATATATTATCTAATTCAATATCCAGAAAAGAAGTAAAAAATGGAGGCAATCAAATATGTCAAAAAGGAAATCATCTTATAGCGAAATGATGTTAAAGATGAGATTCATATATTACCTCTAAACAATTTAAAATGGAACACCTCCCCCAGCAGCAGTGTGATTCAAGCATATGTTTTTGAGCCCGTCCTCTTATATACTTAAGAACAGGTAACCATCAATAAACTCAATGGAGGGACTCAAAAATGTTTGAGACCAAGTAAAGAAATTCAATTTAATCAAATCCTAAAATAAATAGTAAAACAAGAATTAAGACAGTATAGTTGTACCTACCTCAACCCTTTTCTCCTTTAATAATGGTGATGAAAGAGAGATGGTATAGTCTTAATAAAGCTCATTTAATTTCAAAGCTCAGAGCCCTACCTACCAAATCCACTAATATGAACGAATTGAACTTCTAGGTGACCGGGATATACTATGATCACGGTATTTGTCCCTGCTTCTCTAATCAGCTCCCCTCTATTCCGTCCATTTTTACCATCCCACTCTCTAGACCTTTCCAAATCACGTTCTCTTTATCGGTCTCTCTTTTTCATGGTCTTGATCACTTAAATATTCTCTTCCTTCTCTTTCCCATTTGCTCTTCTCCTCTTCATCTCTTGCAAAATTTCTCTCTTCCTCGCCTCGCTTAATTGCTTCTTACGGTTTCTTGCTCTCCTCCTTTCTTTCATGCAAGTTTCTTCTTCTTTTTGTCTTTCCTTTGTTTCTTTCTTGTCTCATTTTTCTCTAAACAAAAATGTAGAGTAATCTAGATATATAAAGAGAAATCTAGAAAAGAAAGAATATATATAAGCCTTTAATTTGCATTTGTAATTGGCTTATTATTTGGGCTTAAAAAATTGCACTTAAATTATTAGTATTGCACGCCTTCATTTATCTAAGCTTTTCAGTCAAAATTCTTATGCTTATACTTAGATCAAATTTTGGTTCCATTTGATTTTATTTATTTACTTATTTATTATTATTATTATTATATTATTATTATATTATTATTATTATATTATTATTATTATTTTAAATATTCAAGAAAATAATAATAATAATCACCTAATTAAGTGGATAAAATTCTATGCCTCAATTTCGTGTTATATATGCCTGCGTAATCCTCGGTTAATTTAATTTTTCTCACAATCTATGTAAAACCCTTGTCATTAATAAAAAAAATTTAATAAACTCAGTTTATATCAAAATTGCGGGTTTTATAAATAGATTTATGCCAACTCAGCATTTCCCTAGTTTTGACTTCATGCACTTGCAACTCATGGATTCAAATATTGCATCAGCTCTTGTTATCACACACCTACAATACATGATTTCACATGGTGCAGCAACATAGCATATATCCTATCATTCCCCCTCAAGCTCAAGGTCTGGGAAGAACTTGAAGCCTATTTTGAAGATAGGAAAATTGAGCAAAGGTTAAAGGTTTTGTTAAGATATCAATAATTTAATGCTCACTAGACACATATCGAATTTCCATCTCATTGTTTAGCACTTTAACTCTGATATAGTGAATATTCAACTCAATATGCTTAGAACAAGCATGACAGACAGGATTTTTAGCTAAAACATCACCATTTTAATTGTCACACCATAAGAGTAGCACAACAGAAGGCTAAAAATAAAGTTCACTGAGAAGATAAATTAAGCAAGTAACTTCTAAGTAAGCTGCAATGAATACTTGATATTCAGATTCAGTACTCGAGCGAGATATAGCATGTTACTTCTTAGAAGACTATACCAAATTTCCTCTAAAATACATAGCATAGCCACCAATAAATTTCCTGTCATCAAGATTACAGGCCCAATCAACATCAGCATATACAATAATATTAAGTTTTTTACCTAGAACAAAGTGAAGGCCAAGAGATGATATTGTTTGTAAATATTTGAGAAGCCTTTTGCTAGCTTGCTAGTGTTTGATTGTTGAAAAAGCCATAAATTGACTAAGTTTATTGGTTGAGAAGGCAATCTTAGATCTTTTCAAGGTAATATATTAAAGTTCATCTAAGATGCTTCTGTAAAATGACACATCCTCAAAGGCATCCCCATCATCTTTAATTAACTTAGTTCCTGTAGTCATAAGAGTAGGATAGCCTTGACAATTTGACATATTTGCTCAAAATAAAAGGTCTTTAATGTACTTAGTCTGAGAAAGATGAAAGTTATTAGCACTATGTGTGACTTCAATGCCAAGAAAGAAACCAATTGAACCAAGATCTTTAAGAGCATAAATTTGACCAAGCTGAAGTATGAACGCTTTTGTTACATATTGATTAGGATTAGTAATGAGTGTATCTCAACATATATTAACACAAGTAACACAAAAGAATAAGAATGTTTTATGAAGAGTGATGTATCAGTTTTAGAGTTCACATATCCCCATTAAATCAGTGTAGACTTAAGATTATCATACCAGGCCCTTAGTGTCTGTTTAAGGCCATAAAGAGCTTTATTTAGCTTGTAAAGATGATGAGGAAATCTGAATTTAGAAACCCCTCTAGTTGATGCATATAAATTGCCTCAGTGAGAGTATCATTAAGAAATGCATTAATTATATCAATTTTCCTTATAACCCAACCATGCACAACTACAATGCTTAATACAACTCTGACAGTTGATGTCTTCACCATAAGACTAAAGGTATCAAACAAATCAATCCCTAAGGTCTGATGAAAGCCCTTAGCCACCAACCTGGCTTTGTGTTTGGAAATGGAACCATCTGAGTTGTGTTTGATTCTGAATACCCATTTGTTGCCAACAATTTTATACTTAGGTAAAAAAGGAACAAAATCTCATGTGTGTATTCTCTATAAAACATCAAATTCCTTGTGCATAGCAGCCTTCCACACAAGACTGATTAAGGCTTACTTAATAAAAGCAAGTTCAATAGAATAATTGTTAGTAACATAGGCTTTTGGTCTGAAAACACTATTTTTGGATCTTGTAATCATGGAATAAGTGTTTCGAATTGGAATAGCTTCTTAAACGAGAATTTGCTCTGTTTTCACAGCGGAAGCACGATGTGCGGGATCAACTCCTAAGCGCATACCCATCGCGGGGAAGCCACACCTGTCACACGGACATGCGGAAAGGCTTCCAAGGGACTGAGACATGTACATATGCATATTTCAGAATTTAAAACTTTTTCAAACATAAATACAAAGTTAAGAAGTCATACTTCTTTGATTTTGTAATCCGGTACAGCTAATCTCTTCACTTGCCTCCAAGAGTATCCACATATTGGAATGACGAAGATGGTTTCGGTTTCTTAATGGGATTTCAAGCCTTGGATGTTAGCTTCGCCAAGTTAATCCGTAGCTTTCTCTCTCTAGCTTCTTTCTTCCTCTTCTGGTTTTTGGTTCAAAACTAAACACACACTAAAACCTTCCTTAAAGAGTGATGCTTATTGAAAATATAGAGAGAAAAGAAAAAGAAGGTTGCTCTCAATTAAAGGAGAAGACAATAGCATCAAGTGCTTAAACTTAGACTTAACTCTTAAGTCTTTCTATCTTAAATCAATTTAGAATTAATTTATTCCCAACGAACGTACATAACCCACTTGGTTTTCATTTTATCAAATAAACAAAAGTCATGTGTCATGAGAGAGAATGATATATATATATCTTATATATACATATATATTTATATATATTATTACTTTAATAATATATATAGTAATGATTAATTTAGATATTTATATATATTACTTTAATATATATATTTGTAATCATGACAAAAGATATTTATTATTATATTAATATAATATATATTTATTATTTTATGATTACTTTAATCAATAATAAATAAACTAATTTATTTATAAATATTTATATACTAATATAATATTTGTAAATTATATTTACATTATTCCATAAATAACCAAAATATTTACCACGTATACGGGTGCTAGCACGTCCTAGTTGAAAAATTTATTCTTTATAATAAAAATTGATATCAAATCAAAGTATTAGAAGAATATTATTAACTAATTAATTATTATTGTATAATAATAATTACCATCATTATCAAGTAACCGACTAATGTGTATGACCTCTTAGGTTCATTATGAGCTGGTTATGGGTAGATACGAACTCTTTTGTATTTATTCGATATAATTCTTTGTAGTCAAAGTTCCCAATGATCATGAGTGACCTCTAGTAAGATGTTATGACCCTCAGACACAGATGAATGAATATACTGGATAAACTCATATAGTCGTACGTGCATATAGTAAAATTCTTATGCTATGACTATCAATCGAGTGCGGGTCATGATATCGTCAAAACTCTAACTCAATCATAGGATCAGAATCTCAATCATATATAGGATTCATATACTCACAAAACACTTTTTCGGAGATACATTCTTTAGTCAAAGACTTTATTCTCGCATATTTCCACCTAGGATCTCAAGCTCCAATAACTGAGCCAACAGATTCTATTTTGGTTATCATCTATCCTCATACACTTAAACACATTGCCAACAAGCTTCTTTCACCAGGCGTGACTAGCCTGATACGATATACACAAGTGAACGATGTGCCTCAGTATAGAGGGTAATCTTGACACCTCAGGTTATAGGACTAGTGGTACACTAGTACGGTTGTGTGATGTATCATTGACTGTGGATAATCACCAATGTGATTCATTACGTTTATTAACACATTCTCCAACGTATTACCCATGTTTATGCTCTTGTGACATAAGACTCGTTACCCAACTATTAATATCCAATACTAATTCTTGGCAGTATCAAACATACCAATCATGCAATGTCATAATCCCATATGACATCACCTTAACCGAGAACTGATTTGAATGTATTTAAATTATAGACTCTATACTCATATTTACAACTCTTTGCAAATAGAGTTTTAATATCATAATACATCACGGAATCTCATTCTGCATTATATATATATATACAATATAAATCAGAAACTAAACATGCAAAATAATATAAAAGTCATTTTATTAATCGTAAACTAATTTATAATTAATTACAAAATATATATACATGAAATAATATTCCTTAACTGTGTGACACGATTGGTTATAAAGTGTTGGAGATATGCCCTAGAACCAATAGTATCATACGGTCTAGGGATATCATCTTTATGTATATATAATTTTGTAAATGATTGTAAATTAGTTTATGATTAATAAAA
>JAXCLQ010024505.1:0-12407 GCA_035584115.1 Cedrela odorata
AACTACTTTGTGAAAGCTAAACAACAAGTAGCATCATCCATTACTTGTCATTATTGCAATAGAAAGGGGCATTATAGCAACATATATTTACACAAGAAAAATAAGTATAATGAACTTAAAATGATATGGATACCTAAGGAAACACAACTTAAAGAAATTATGCATGCTAAAATGGTCAAGACCTTTAAAGGTAGAACTAATATATATGGACCCAAAGTCACTTGGGTACCAAAATAAACTTACCATTTTTATATGTACCACATGTGAAGAGCAATAAGTATAAAAAGAAGTGGTTCCTTGATGGCGATTGCTTGAGATATATGACGAGAAACAAGAAGCTATTTCTCCATCTAAAAAAAGAAGAAAGGAAAGATGTGATATTTGGAGATAATAGCCAAGGCAAGGTGAAAGGTATCAGTACAATTAACCTTAATTCAATCACAATAAAAAATGTCTTATATGTTAGAGGCCTTAAATATAATTTGCTTAATATTAGCCAATTGTGTGATCATGGATATAAAATCATGTTTCTTATGAATGGTTGTAAAGTATTGGATGAGCATGACAATAAATTATTCTATACACCTAGGAATAATAATATATATGTCATAAAGCTAGAAAAATTGAATGAAATAAATGACATATGTTTGCAAGCTCATTGCGATGATTCTTGGATATGGCATAGAAGGCTAGGACATTGTAGTATGGATCTATTCCGAAAACTTGTCAAACAAGGTCTATTGGGAGATATTCCTAATCTAAAATATATAAAAGACAAAGTATGCGATCCTTTCCAATTAGGAAAACAAGTTAAAACATCTTTCAAATCCAAAAACTTAGTTTCCACGGCTAAACCTTTAGAACTTCTTCATATGGATCTCTTCGGACTAAATAGTGTAGCATCATCAGGAGGAAAACTATATGCATAAATAGTTATAGATGATTACTCAAGATTTACATGGGTTATCTTATTGGAAAATAAAAATAACACATTTGAAACCTTTAATAAATTCTCAAGACAAATTGAAAATTAACTAAACTTCAAAATTATAAAAATTAAAAGTGATCAAGGTGAAGAATTTATAAACAAAGAATTTGAAAACTTTGCCATGAGAATGGATATTCTCACAATTTTTCTGCACCTAGAACCCCACAACAAAATGAAGTTGCCGAAAGAAAGAATAGAACTCTTCAAGAGATGAGTAGAACAATGTTAAGTGAATATAACCTACTCGAATACTTTTGGGCAGAGGCTATTAACACCGCTTGTCATATAACCAATAGAGTTCTAATTAGAAAGATTTTGAACAAAACTCTATATGAATTAATCTTTCAAAGAAAACCTAAAATTAAATACTATAGATTTTTTGAATGTAATTGTTACATTCTTAATATCAAGGATAACTTAGGAAAATTTAAGCCAAAGTCTGATCAAGGAATATATATAGGCTATTCATCCAAGAATAAAGCTTATAAAGTTTTCAACAAAAGAACTCAAGTCATGGAAGAAAGTGTGCACATAACTTTTGACAAATATGATCCCGACTTGGCCAAATTAATATCTAAAGAAAAGGAGAAAGAATTAGAAGCAATTGAAAATTTAGAAAAACTAAACTTGAATGATGAGTCCTTGAAAAATTAAAGTGAATTTATAGAAGAAAATTAAGTGACTAAAGAACTCCCAAAGGCAAAGAAATCTAAATCTAGTCATCCAAAAGAACTAATAATAACAGTGTAAACTCTGTTCTTCGGATATAGGAGTAAGATGATCATTTCATAAGATTCATTATCCCATATGCATTATATAAGATAAATTGGCATAGTAAAGAGGCTTATGTAAATTTAAATTTAAGTGTAATAATGATAATACAATTAAATTGGAAATATAATTTGAAATTTTTCATAAGTTGGGTTTCGCATATTGCCCTACGCTAAAACATTCGGCGATCTCGATATCTGGAATGGACGTATCGATACATTGCTCAAATGTATTGATATATTGAAAATGTATGTCAATATTCATTAAACGTATAGATATCTACGAAGAGAGGATCGATACTTTGCAAGATAGTGACTTTGGAATAAATTACAAGTCGGCCAGATCGATACTTATGGAAAAAGTATCGATACATTACGAAACAAAGAGTTCGAAATTAATTACAAGTTGAATCAGATCGATACCTTATTAAAGGTATCGATACATGGTCAAACAGAGAGTTGAAAAATATTTTCATGTTGAACCAGATCGATACCTTCAACAAAGGTATCAATACATTAAAAGGAGAATGATCAATATATGAAGGCTAATGTATCGATATTCGAGGTCCATGAAATTTCCACAATCAGATTTTTAAGGAACGGATCGATACCCATGCTAAAAGTATCGATACTCAGCTTAAAAATATACTTTGATTAGATGAATTGGCAAAATTAGATGAATAAATTGGTCATTTCACTCCCGTTTATAAACACTCACCAGGGGGGACGTCCCTAATGTCTTATTCATTCTCCATTTCCCTCTTCTCACTAAAACACTCATTTCTTTCTCTCGCTCTTGATTTCTTATGGATCTTAGCAAATTTTATGGGTTTTTTTTTGCTCAAGTTTGGTTGTTAAGTGATTAAACCACCTCTCCTCAACAATTTGATACTGGATTTGGCTTGAAACAACAAGGAAAGGCAATGAACACTTTAAGGTTTCGAATTGAAATGGGGTTTTCGGGTTTAAAGGATAATGTGAAGCTTATGAGAACATCTATAGGCTAAAGGTAAGCCTGTAAACTTATTCTAATTTCAAGTTAATGGATTTAAACATGTTTGAGTGTTAGGGTTCACTGTTCACCCGAGGGTTTCTGATTAAATTCGCGTAGGAAAAATAGATTGAGTTAATTAGAGTTATTAGAAGTTTATATAACGTTAAGTAAGCATTAAATATCACTTGGAATGCTTATAATCATGTTAGATTACAATGTGGAATTTGGAATAAATATGACCATGGGACTCCGTTATTGGGAATTGGCTAAATGATTCTCATTAGAAAGTCTCGTAGAGTTACATGTGCCAAACTAAGGAAATTGAGATATAATGACCATGACATTGCATATAAGACATAAATGTTAATTGATTAGAATATCAAAGTTTATATTATTATATATATGTGTAATATAGGCACCGAGCACTCGGAAGAGAGGTATACTAGACATGAGGAGTAGTATTGGGAGAGGATACCCTCCTGTTTAGGTGAGTGGATTTTAAACTTGTTTTTATGAACTTACTATTTTAAAAAATGGATATACGTTGTTGATTTGAAATACATGTGATGACCTATTTATTGATTTGAAATATGAATAGCCAGGAGCCAAGATTGAGAATGACATTGCATGTTTTATAATGATATTGAAAATGAAATGATTGTAAATATTTATGTACATGGATTTGCTTGTGGCATTATATTGGTGATATGGCTGGGAGGGCCAAGTGTGTATGTGACTGTAGCTAAGGGTAGTAGCCTAGAGACAGATCTATGAGAGGCCACCTAGGTGAGTGCGCCACAGGTGGGACAATTATATAGGTGGATATGATGATAGGGAGTTGCCCACCTGTGGGATTGCTGAGGACAGTTATGAGTATCACCATATGCCTACTCGAGGCAAATGTCAATGGTGGGTAGATTTGAAAATGTGCATACTTTCCTTATATTAAAAAGAATATATTTTAACAAATGAACATTGTTTTCTTTGTATAAAGCCCACTGATGGTCTCGGGGTTACCACGGCCAAGGTAACCACTGGGAACAGGAGCCAGCCCAGTGATTTGATTAACAGGCCATAGTTTTATTAAAATAAATTGATTTATAATGCATTTATAAATAATTTTATTAAATTATATTTTTGTTCACTTATAGAGTATATCCCCATATACTCACCCCCCTCACCTTCTAGTTTTCAGGAGATCGAGATTAGGAAGAGTATTGTGCAGGTGGTGGTGATTAGTAAAGGGTGAAACGCCTCAAGTACTGTTGATATTCCCGACTCATAGACTTGAACGGATTAGTTCACTGTGTATCTTTTATAAAACTGTTTTATATATATAATTATGAGTAAAACGGTGTAATTTGATAAGTATTTTACATGTTTCTTAAATTAAATATAACTTTCATATGTGAATTTGTTTGGAAACTATCTTAGAGAGACAATAGCTATGTGATACATTTCATGAATTGTTTTGGAATATTTTTTGAGATGCATGTAAATAATTTATTTGCAAGCAGCCTTACAGGCCTGAGGGACATGTTCAGAAATAAGAATGTGTCTCGAGAGTCTGTGGCAGTTGTCACGTGTGGACCCCACAAGCGGGGGCGTGATAATGAAATCCCTCACAAGGAGTTAAAACTAAGAGAAAAACAAGAGAAATTGATGATAATTTAGATGAAGTTCAAAATCTAGTATTTGTCTCTCAAATAGAACCAAAACAAATTGAAGAAGCCTTAAGTGATAAAAATTGGTTAATGGCCATGCAAGAAGAATTAAATCAATTTCAAAAAAATGAAATTTGAACCTTAGTACCTAGACCAAATGGTTATCCAACAATAGGTACTAAATGGTTATTTAGAAACAAACTTGATGAAAATGACAACATCTCTCGAAACAAAACTAGATTAGTAGCTCAAAGATACAGTCAAGAAGAAGGAATAGACTATAATGAGACATATGCTCCCGTAGCAAGATTAGAAGCCATTAGAGTACTCTTAGTATTTGCATACCACAAAAATTTCAAACTTTATCAAATGGATGTGAAAAGTGCTTTTTTAAATGGTGTTATAAATGAAAAAATTTATGTAGAGCAACCTCCCTATTTTGAAAACTACAAATTTCCAAATCATGTCTTTAAACTCACTAAGGTACTTTATGGTTAAAATAAGTACCTAGAGCTCAGCATGAAAGACCTAGTAAATTTTTGCTAAAACATAATTTCTTGAGGGAGAGTGTTGACACAACACTTTTTATTAAAACCAAAGATGATGATATTCTACTAGTATAAATCTATATTGATGATATTATTTTTGGAAATACAAATGAATCCTTATGCATTGAGTTTTCAAATCTAATGAAATGTGAATTTGAAATGAGTATGATGGGAGAATTAAACTTCTTTTTAGGACTCCAAATTAAACAAACAAATTATGGAATCTATGTCTCCCAATCAAAGTATATCAAAGAAATTTTAAGAAAATTTGATATGATAGAAGGCAAATCCATTCTAACTCCTATGAGCACTTCCACTTCACTAGACAAAGATGAAAAAAGGGAAGAGTGTAGACCAAAGATTATATAGAGGCATGATAGAATCATTACTTTATTTGACATCCTCTAGACCCGATATTCTCTATGGAGTTTGTGTTTGTGCAAGATTTCAATCCAATTCTAAGAAGTCACATCTTGTAATGGTAAAAAGAATGTTCCGATATTTAAGAATGATACCAAATTTAGGATTATTTTATCTAAAGGATGGTGAGTTTAGTTTAAAAGGCTGCTCGGATGCCGACTATGGAGGATATAAAGTAGATAAAAAAAGTACAAGTGACACTTGTTATTTTCTTGGAAACGCCTTAGTGTCATGGTTTAGCAAGAAGCGAAACACTGTTGCACTTTCCACTACCGAAGCTGAAAACATATCCGTAGGTAGTTGTTGTGCATAACTTTTATGGGTTGAATACCAATTGCAAGATTATGGACTAAATCTTAGTAAAATTACTATTCTATGTGATAACACAAGTGCCATAAATCTAACTAAAAATCTAGTTCATCATTCTAGAACTAAGTACATAGAAATTTGTCATCACTTCATTAGAGACCATGTTAATAAAGGAGACATTTGCTTAGAATAAATAAACACAAATCTTTAATTAGCTGATATTTTCACAAAACCACTTAATAGATATTGTTTTTGTGCAATTAGAATAGAACTAGGAAAGATGGAAATTATTTGATCATTGTTGAATATTTCCTATCTGTGTGTGTAACTGAAAAATTTAGTTACTAGAATGCATTGGATCGATACATCTATCACAAAGTATCGATACCACAATGACGGATCGATATGCCATTGAAAACATATCAATACCTTCATGAGTTAACATTCATATATCGACACACTCTCTTAATATATCGATATTGGAATTCATTTCCAGTATATATTGATATGCCTACTCTTAGATCAATACGTTGCATCCAAACAATGCATGATCACTTGAATTTTTGAAATTTGTAAAAGACAAGTCTTTAACCGCCAAAATTAAATGCTCATTAAAGACTATACCAAAATTTAAATCTCCTTTCATGTATCGATACACTCAACCCCAAGTATCGATAATCGTGCTTAAATGTCAAAATGTATCGACCTTTCTTCAAGAAGATATCGATCTATCCTTTCAGATCTAGAAACAGATCTATACGTTAATCAAATATATTGATACTTTTATGCAAATTCACATTTAAAATCAAACTCATAATCCAAAATTATCAATATCTCTTTAACTTCAAAATCTCTCATACTCAAACACTAGAAAACTCTCCTCTCTTACTTAGATTCTTAAATCCATTTCGAAAATACCTAGAACTAAGAATGCCGAAGTGAGTCAACAAAAAAGACAAAGAACAACTGAAGCCTCTTCCTCACATATTGATTTTCAGAATCGTGAAGCAGAGGATTAGTACCTCTCCCTCTTTCTGAACCGAAAAGTTGCTCCTGGCCATGTCTTGGATTTCAATTTTCTTATTTCCATTTAATTTCCCTATCTTAAAACCTTTGAAGAATTTGGATGAATCGAGTACCTGAGTTTCAGAGGAAAATGCTTTAATAGCTTGGTCAAAATTTTCTATTCAAATATAGATGTCAAGGATCCTCATTCAAACCGACCTCGAATGATGGAATTTACGAGCAACATTCGTGGGCATACTTTTCAAGTCAATGCTGATATTATGTCTCGCATCACACACATACTAGAATGGGGTATTTCGTATCTGGTAGGCTCATTTCAAGCTCTTGAAGCGTGCAAGGTAATCTTCAACAGTCCAAACTTAACGGAAGTGGACAACAAACCATTCCATGTAGGCATCCATTAGAGAATTCTTCATCTCATTATCTCTTACAACCTCAACACACGTTCTGGATGATATTCAAAGATGACATACGAGCATATGTGGTGGATGCAGTGCATTATGGAAGGGAAGAGACCTGATCTAATATAGTAGATTCTCAATACGATGGTGAAAACCACAATGTCCAAAGCCAGCCATCTGCACTATGGCTATGTGGTATCTGCAATTATTCGAAAGAGTTCATCTTGGATACACGCTGAGACTGATAATATTGAGCCGCTAGCTCCTGTTATACTATCAAAAACAACCTTATGCCATATGCACTATGAATAGACATCTAATAAGTGATGGATAATTCAACCTCAATACAAGCATCTACACAATCATGAGCAGCAAAATACGAAGACCAACCACAAGATACGGCTGTATAAGAAAATGAGTCACTTATGCCTCCCTCTCCTGCTCTCTTATCTCAAACAGAGCCACCAACTTAATTCGCAGCTACATCTACACTTTTGTCTATCCTGGAGAATATGCAAAGTCAAATGACCTGCATGGAAGAAAAATTTGAGACAACTATGTCAAACTTCGATGAGCGACTCATCAGTTTGGAGAGCATGGTCACTACGCAAATGTATAAAATTGAGGAACACTTAGCTTAGGGCGGCGAGGCGATAGTTTAGCTTGGAAGACTTGGAGTGGAATTCTACAGCAAAACCCACAGATTTATGCATAACTTGACCAAGGCATCTACACCACCACCTGCACTAGCTCCTACTCCTGCCTATCGTGGACCTACGGCCTCCACAACTTGTTTACGACCTCCTACTCCTGTTCCCCAGCCTACCTATACTCTTGTAGACCTAGATGTCGATAATGACAGTTTTGACCCTTTTGGCACCATTTGAACAATGTCTATCCTTTGTATGCATTTTTTTGTGAAATGAAAATTCTTTTGATTAACAAGTATTTTGTCCTTATACTTCTTTGATATGATTGTGTTACCTATATGATTGTGTTACTTATACAATTGATTCACATAATTGTTTATTTTCCTTATTTGATTGTTGACAAAAAGTGGGAGAATATATAAATATATTAAGCTTGCATCAAATCTTAATAGATAAAGGGAGAGAAAACTCAAAATTAAAAGAAAAGCTAATGCATCACATTAAGGGGGAGAAAAATCAATTCATATTGAGAGTTAGACACCCATTTTACCTTTCTTTTGTCATCATAAAAAAAGGGGGAGATTGATGATATCATGAGAGAAATTTATGCTATCAAACATAAATATATGATATGTTTTTTATAATGACTAAATTAAATATGTCCTAAATTTATCTTAGAATCTTGAGTGAATATGCTTGAGTTTATTCTTTAACAAATCTCTATTCAGGTGTATTAAAAAATAAATAGATTGATACTTAGAGATAAACAGATCGATATGGGAGGAAACGGATCGATACAAGTTTAATAATAGATCGATATGGGAGGAAACGGATCGATACAAGTTTAATAATAGATCGATACATCAAAGAAGATTGATAAAAAAAAATGAGGATATCGATATTTGCTGAGATAGTAGCTAGGTGAAATCACCAATGCAACTAGATCGATACATGGAGATCAACAAATTGATACATGGCCTTCACAGAGAGTTGCAAAATAATCACAAAGGAAACCAGATCGATACATGGACATCAATAGATCGATACATGATCTTCACAGAGAGTTGAAAAATAATTACGAAGCAAACCAGATTGATATCTAACAGAAACAGATCAATTTACTGAAACCTAGAAATACTTCTAGTATAAACAGATAGATACTTGGAGAAGTGAAGATCGATACTGAGGATACAAATCATACTATTCACTTAAAGAGATCGATACATAAAGAAACGGATCAATACTCTCTTTGAATTTAAAGCTCAACAGTAGCTTCTACAGTATTAATGACGAACATTAAATACACTAAATTAAGTCGTTGGACATAGGTAGCTTCACAAAATGGATAGATATAAATAAAAGATATACAGTGAAGTTTCAGAGAACAATTACTCGCAATCAATATCAATGAGAAATCATTTAACAGCATTGAGATACGAAAACACTAAACTTTCTTTCTCTATTGTAACTCTTTCAAATCTTGTGTGAGAGAAATTTTTCTTGTGAAAAGCTTATTGAAATATTCACTCTAGTGTGAGAGCAAAAATAAAAAATATATTTGTAATTTGGTTTTGCGTAATTCTTCACCCGTACCAAAGAAGATATTTGTGGTTACTCTTCATCCGTATAAAAGAGTGTAAGGTTTTCCTTCACCTTAGAAGGAGTGTACTGGGCTACTCTTGTCCCGTCAAAATAAGAAATTAGTGGAATCTCGATGAAAGTCTCTTGCATTCAAGAGAGTGGACGTAGGCCAAGATTTGCCGAACCATTATAAAACTATATTTATATTTCTTTCTCTAATTACTGTTTCATTACTGCACTGTATTACATACAATTTTATTTGCTAAATTTTAAAAACCCAATTCACCCCCCTCTTGGGTATTGTCAACTGGGCCAACAAGGATCTCTTGGATTTGAAGGATTACTAGAACTGTCACTTTGTCACCAAGTGACTACTTAAGGCCAAAATTAATGAGATAGGCTAAGTGTTTTCAAATGTACATGCTTTACAAGGAAACGAATAATTTTGTAAAGCATGACAAATGATTTTCGATTTATAAAACGCATGGCATATAATTTTATGCACATCAAGCTCACTGATAGAATTCGACATTACCTTGACCAAAGTAGCGGTCGATATAGTATGGTTAGCCCGGTTTATTGTTTAAAATATATGCAAATCATCTTTACATTGTTTACAACTATATCTTGCACATAAATATATATATATATATATTTAAGCATATGTGAAGACTAATCCCAATATCATAAGTTGAGATGTGTGTGCATGTATGTATATCTATGTATGTATGCGTTTACTCATTGAGTATAGTTGTATACTCACTCCTCACAATTTCAGTATACAGGTTAGGCGAGTTAGTCATCGCTGGACTGGTAGTGGCAGTTGAGTGCACTCAACGCTTTGGGTAGGTTTACCTTCTTTGACTCACAGTTATAGATTAGGTCCACTGAATATGAAATTTCTGGATATGTAAATTTTTTGAATTTTGAGTTTTCCTGTGGATTTGTTTTATGGTTAGAATTTGAGAAGAAATAGAACTATGATGATTACGTAAGAACTCATTATTTTGTTCAGCCCATGTGAAATATTTTTGATTTGATATTTATATTAATTATGCATGTTGTGGATGAATTGATCACTGAGATAGATTCTTTGATATTGATAATCCCGTGGATGAGAATTTGTATTTATAAACTGTTTTCATGTTTTTAGATAATGACAGGTTAGCCTTATAGACTCTCTTAGTACATTCTAGTGTATAGGATGTATCATGAGGGTCTGTGGCGATTGTCACAGGTGGACTCTAAGGTCGGGGCGTGACAAATATAATATCATTAATACTTATATTTTAGTGACGGTGATTAACGTCATCAATTATATTATAAGATATATGACAAAATCAAAGTTATTATTAGTAGTATACATTAACATTAGTGACATCATATTCAACAAGGTATAAAAAGCAAGACGTTTTAGAATTCGTCATAGAATACATTTTAAATTGATGACATAATATAATCGTTACTTAATATTTAAGTCGTCACTAAAAATATTTCCCTCTATCTAATTTTGGTGGGAAACGTTGGCGTCAAATTTTTTGTGACGATATCATATGACTAAATAGAATATCGTCACGTAAAATATTCAAACCATCGAAATGAGTGACGAATTAATGATTTCGTCATGTTATGTCTTCTATTTGTAACGAAAAAAAAATATGTTACATGTATATTCGTCACTAATTGACAAATTTGTTGTGTCAATACATAAAATCATAAATTCTAAATGTATGTATATCAAGATATATCAAGTCTAGATTAATATTTTAACAGAGAATACATTGAAGAGGCTGGTGTTTTCATTGACTTTCTTGCCATTCTTCGTGTCATGCCCCAACCTTGGGGTCCTCCTGTGACAATTGCTACAAACCCTCATGATACACCCTATACCCCAGAATGTATCAAGAAAGCCTGTAAAGCTTCCCTGTAAACATGCAAAACCTGAAAATAATTTATAATTTGAATTCTCATTCATAGGATAATCAACATTAAAGAATTGATCTTCGTGACCAATTCATCCACAACATACACAATTTATAAAATTATCAATTTAAAACATTATATATGGGTTGAACAAAATAATAAGTTTTATAATTCCTCCTCTAGATTCAAAATAAAACAAATCCAAAATAACTATATATTCCTAGGAAAATATATATCCATTTAAATTGCATATCATGTGGACCAAAACCATAGTTGTGAGTCAAGATAAGGAAACCTACCAAGAGCATCGTGTACTCTCAACTGCTATCACAAGCCCAACGAGGATTAAAACACCTAACCTGAAAGCTGAAATTGTGAGGGGTGAATATATAACAATACTGTTGGAGATATGCTCTAGAACCAATCGTGTCATACAGTTCAAGGATATCATCCTTATGTATATATAATTCTATAATTAATTGTAAACTTATTTACGATTAATTAAATGGCGTTTATATTATTTTGCATGTATAGTTGCTGATAGATATTGTATATATAAAATGCAGAATGAGATCCCGTTATATATTATGACGTCAGGACTCTATTTGCAAGGAATTATAGATATGAGTATAAAGTCTGATTTAAATACATCTGAATCACTTCCCGGTTAAGGTATTGTCATATAGGAGTATGACATTGCATTACTGACATGTTTGATGCTGCCAATGATTTGTATTAGATACTAATAATTAGGTGATAAGTCTCATGTTACAAGAGCAGAAACATGGGTAATGCGTTGAAGAACGTGTTACTAAACGTGACCAAACGTGACAAATCACAAAGGTGATTATTTGCAGTCAATGATACGTCATACAGTCGTACTAGTGTACCACTAGTCCTTTGACTTGAGGTGTTACGGCTGCCCTTCGCACTGAGGCACATTGTTCACTTGTGTATATCGCATCGGGCTAGCCACGCTTGGTGAAAAAAGCTTACTGGCAATGTGTTTAAGTATATGAGGACAAGTGATAGACAAGAAGGAATCTGCTGGCTTAGATTTTGGAGCTTGAGATCTTAGGTTGAGCTTGGCCAAAGCATGTATATCTGGAAAGGTGTTTCCCACACTCGATTGG
>JAXCLQ010024505.1:12507-30063 GCA_035584115.1 Cedrela odorata
ATTTTGGAGCTTGAGATCTTAGGTTGAGCTTGGCCAAAGCATGTATATCTGGAAAGGTGTTTCCCACACTCGATTGGGAGTCGACAGCAGAGGGATTTTACTACATGCACGTACGATTATATGGATTCATTAGTGTCTGGGGGTCATGACTTCTTGTTAGAGGTCGATCATAATCATTGGGAACTTTGGTTATAAAGAGTTGTACCAAAGTGGTACAAAAGAGTTCGTATCCACCCATGTACAGTTCACAGTGAAACAAGGGGTCACACACATTAGTCGGTTACTTGATGATGATGATATTTGCTATTATACAATAATTATTAATTAGTTAATGATGTTGTTCTGATACTCTGATCGGGTAACAATTTGATTCTTTATTGTAAAGAATATATTTCTCGGTAAGGACGAGCTAGCACTCGTAAGCATAGGAAATGTTTCGGTTAATTATGAGATATCGTAAATATGATTTAAGAATATTATATTGTTATATATATTGATATAATACTTTAATATTGATTAAAGTAATAATATAATAAAAATATCTAATATATATGTATGTATAAGATATTTGTATGAGTATATATATATAATGATATTGTATATTATACATTTACTCTTTCTCTCTCTCACACACATGCTCATCAATGAGCTTAACACTTAGATTATTTTTGTTTAAATTATTGAAATAAGAAGCAAGTCAGCAAATGAGTAAGTATATTACTTTTTGTTCATTTAATGAAATGAAAGAAGGCAAGTCGGTTATGACAGTTTTGCAGGAAAACACTCAAGTGTTGAGTATTGATAACAAGTAGTAAGATGCTACCTTATCACTAATCATAATCCAAGAGACTGAACCGACTCAAGCTTCTTCTTTTTCTATTCTCTCTGCATTTTATTGGGTGCGAATCCTAGGAAAAGTTTTAATTAGGTTTTGGTTTTGAATAAAAAATCAATAGAGAGAAGAAAGAGGCTAGAGAGAGAAAGCTACAGTTTTAGCTTGCTGAAGCTACCGATCCCATAACGAAGTTACAACTACCGTCACCAACACCGACGTGTGTGGACCCGAGGAGGCAAGCGAAGGAATTCATTTGCCATTCCAGTTTGCTAAGGAAAGAAGTAAGACTTCTTGACTTTGCATTTTATGTTTATATTTGAAAAGGTTTTAAATACTAAAACACACATATATGCATGTCTAGATATAAAGGGTGGCCTTTCCACATGTTCGTGTGACAGGCATGGCCTCCTCAGCGGCGGTCGCTCACCCGGGAATTGATCACGTGCGTCGTGCTTCCACTGCCAACGCGAAACAGAGCATGGTGTTTCAGCTTGTTTCCCCTTCAAATACTCAGTGAATAAATACATACATACCGTTATACATATATGCACACGCATTTCAAAATACAAATATTGGGATTTATGTCATAATGTACTCAAAATATATATGTATAGTTATATGTCATTTAAATCAATGATCATAAAACATTTCATTGGTCTGCAACAATTTTAAAATAATCAATCGGGCTGGCCATACGTCTTCAACACGCTACCTTGGTCGGGACAAAATCCATAACATCGGTGAGCTTTTCATGCATAAACCATATGCAATAAAGATATATTAAATAGAAAACCATTTCTCTTACTTTGTAAAATCATTTATTTTCTTGTAAAACATACATTTATAAAACTCACTGATGTTGACCCCGAGTAGTCGCTTGGTGACATGAGCGACTGTCCTCATAATCCGTCAAATCCAAGAAATCCCTATTAAGCTGCCAGAACTTTCCATAAGGTCTCTAAAATCGTACATACGTGCATAGCATACAGTGGGCTTGCCATGGCCTCTCCCCCTTATATCAGCCCCACTACAGCTCCACTCACCTATGCGGCCTCTTAACAGGTCCGCCCATAGGCTACCTCCCTGTATATATAATCAATTACATGGCCCATTGGCCAATAAACAATAATTAGGCCTTATCGGCTTCATCACCAGTATACATGCATTTATAAATCATTTTAAAAACAATTATTATACATCATATAAAACAAATTCTAGCCTTCCTTGCCATTTCATTTATACAAATCATTTTCAATAATAATTTTAAATCACTTAAACAATTTAGGCCTCTCCAACTATTTTAGCATGTATAATCAAAGTATTTATAATAGCAGACCAAAATAATTAAACATCCCAATATCCAAGTAAAACACATGTAAAACATTCATTTCAAGTTTCATTTCAACATTTCAAAACACTTGTTTCACATATAAGCGTATATATAATTATCGCATGCATTTTATTTACATAATGTGTATGTATAAATTTACTCACTGTAAGGGGAGGGTAACCACTCCCACTACTAATCCTCATGCCCACTCGGCTCTTCTCTCAAGTTCTCAAAACCTGATACCACACATGCATATTTATAGTGAATTCCACGATTCTAAATAACTTAACATATATGCATTAAATGCAATGCTCGTGGAAAACATGGCTACGATCCCTTAGTTGATGCATGACACATCACGAGTTTTACTAACCAATGCTATTTAACCAATTTTCAACAATAAAATCCCATGGCAGTGAGTATTCATAACTCATATTTTCGTCTAAAACGAAATATACACATTCCGACTAATATCCAATTCATATTTGACCATTATATGCTTTAATTGGTTCAAATAATACAAATCTACATTTTCTATACAAAATCAAAATAAATCTCGCATGAACAGTGAGCCCTAAGATTTCAACCTGTTACAAAATCTTAAAATCAAGTTTATAATGAGTTAATAGGCTTACCTTTAGCCTGAGAAGTCCATAAGAACCTCACATTGTCTATTGAATGCAAAACCCTCAAATTCTCTTGAAACCCTAGCTCCTTCTTTTCTGTTTTTAGTCCAAAAATAGTACTAAATTGATGTACAAAGAGTGAGTAGTCACTTGGCCACAAAATTTGGGTGAAAATCACCAAGGATTTGAAGAGATTTTGAAAACCAAAGAGAGATAGAGAGAGGAATGTATTTTTAGAGAGAGAGAGTGAAATGAACAAATGAAAACACACTGAAATGATTTTTCCCCTCTCGGGTATTTATAAAAGTGGGTGAAATGACAAATTTGTCCATCGAATTTTGTCTAAATATGCGTCATGTATTGATATTTTTAGCATGAGTATCGATACTTTTGGCTTGGGTATCGATCTCTTTGGACTGGGTATCAATCCGCATTCTTCATGTATCGATACCTTTGACCTCAAGTATCCATAGTTCCTGTCCAATTATCTATTTTTCTCACAAAAACTTAAAATAAGAACTTTTTCTGGGAGCTCCGCCCCTCGGACCACGGCAAGGGCGCTGCCCTTTAACCCCGCTTGTTAATCGGCTAGCGAGATTGCCGAATGCTTTAGCGTGGAGGCAACATACTGAAATCTAACTTATGTAAAATTTCAAATCATAACATCAAATTCATTTAATTCATATCATTTATCTCAAATTAAATCCACCTAAGCCTCGATATTGTGTCAACTAAATATTACCACGTATGTGTGAACTTGAATATCATTAATTGACCATATTATCCTTATGTTTGAAAAACAAGGTTTAACACTTCGAGTTGCATAAATTTAATTCTGTTTGTCTTAAAAATTTTCCCTGAAATTTTTCGTCTAGTGAGCCTAGAAAACAAACACATTTATTTGCTTTGAAAGGGAAATAAATACGAAGGGTAACATCATTACGATGGAGCAAATTTGGCCCCAAATATTATAACTTTTTCACTCTGGCTGTAAATATAACTGGGATAAAAGAAACCTTTGATTTTCTTTGATTAAGATAAGACAATCTGGTTTGTTTGGTAGTTGGAAAAATTCTCAAAATAATTCTATTTTAAACTCTTTTTATATTTACGACCAATCTTAAAAACTTATCAAATAAATTAATTTTATAAAATTTAAATAATTTTACTCTCATAATCATTCAACACATAAAAAAATATTAAATAATAAATAAATATTAATAAATATTAATAAATATTAATTTAAACGATAAAAATTATAATAACTCATTAGTGAGTATAATGTTGAGTCACTTTGACCATTTGAATTCGAAAAATTTACAATTTTTCTTAGCAATCATATTTTTTTATTTTATTTATTATAAATATAAAATATTATTTATATTCAATTTAAAAAATAAAAAATAAAAATTTTAATGTGAAAAAAATTATCTTTTTATTCTTTATTTTTTTATTTTTAAATATATATAATAAACAATAAGTAAATAAAACATAAAATAAAAATATAATTGTTAGGATTAAAACTCGAGTTAATTAAGTGATTCAACGTTATATTCATCACTGAACTGTAATAATTTTTATTATTCAAATAAAAATTTAGTAGTACTTATTTATTATTTATTATTTTACTTAAGTGTTAAGCGATTATTAAAGTAAAATTGTTTAAATTTTATAAAATTAGTGTATTTGACAATAATTTTTTAGGGATGATTATAATTGTAAATGAGATTTAAAATATGATTATTTTTAAAATTTTCCTATGTTAGTTCCGTGACACATGGATGGATATGTTACAGCTGTCACATTGCAAAGAGTCAGATTTTTTTTAATCCCTGGCCGATATTGAAATGACAAAATTATTCTTATAAGATTGAATTTTGACTATTACATTTACGTATGATTAATATTAGGCAACTTAAGTAATATCTCGATTTATAACCCAAGTATTCATATAATATTTTTCAATTCAATAATAAATTACAAATTGAGATATATATATATATATATATATAAGTAAGGACCCAAATGTTATCATCCCAACTAAGAATATACAGTTACAACTCATCTAATAATAATCCATTTAAAATTAAAATTGTGTGGATGTTGTGTGCACATAAGTTTTGAATTCCAAATGAATCATTATTAAAAGAGGTCCCCTATTTTTTTTTTAATCTTTTTGTAAATACTGATATTACTTTTTTATTGATATCAAATAAGTCCCTGAAATAATAAAAAAGAAACCACATTATCGTTTGGTGTTAAATTGCTCGTCGTCATTGTTACTAATTTTAGTATTATTGTGAGTAAGTCAACTTGATCAAAAAACTTAATTATTTCAAGCTTCACACTTAAAAGGGCATTTTTTGCAACCTATATTATATTATTATATAGCATTAAAGAGCCTTTCTACACAAAATTATTTTACTGTAAGAAATTCAAAGTTAATACATATATTTGACCAGACTTGACCCCGCCTCCCCACGCATTTATTATACCGTTTATTTTTTTTTCAATAATATTTAAATTAATAAATAATTTTTACTTATAAAAAAATTATATTAATGTAAATGTTGTTATAATTGATATTATATGAAATATATATTTAATTTTTAAGGAAACTTTGATAAATTTAATGTAAAACAGAATAAAAGATTAAATAATAATAATAATAATAGTAGTAGTAGCAGAAATAATAATAATTTATAATATCAAATACCTTAAAATATATAATTCATCAACATAATAATAATAATAGTAATAATAGTTTACGGTTCATCTTCATAATAATAACAGTTCACAATAAATAAATAAAGAAGTATTTACCTGTTCTATAATTTGGTAAAATAACAAATAAATGTATATTTTTTAAAAAATTAATAGAAAATACTCATTAACAATAAAATCGATATATTTAATTATTAGTCAATAACAATAAAATGATTAAAATAATATTATATTTCTAAAAATAAATGAATAAATTAAAAAAAATAAATCAAATATCCCACCTTTTTCTTCTTTTAACAGCCCACCCAAGTTTTAGCGATGCCAAGAGGACCTGACGTGATTACAGGATACAGCACAGCAAGCCTTTGGTCAGCAAATTGCAAATGTTCTTGTACGAGAGGCAAGGGTGGTAAAGCTAGAGAAGATCTTGGCTTTGGACATGGTAGTGTCATGGGTATATTTTGATTTTTAATGTTGTAGCCTTTGCTTAATCGTCTACTGTTGCCACCAATGACAAATTCTAGTGTTTCTCTGTTCGTATTTTGTGCTACGGTGTTGACAATGAGACAACCAGGAGGATGTGAATTTTGGTGGAGATGTTTGTCTCAATGTCAATGGTGATTGTTTTCTTGAAGGGTAGCAAGAGTTTCCCAACAAGAACAAGTGATAGGAGAAACTTAATGGAGAAAAGGAAGAATATTAAACAGAGTGTGCCGCATTCAGAATCATCTGGAATTGTCTTGGGTGTATATGTTTCCATTTTGTAAGCTTCTTAGTCCGCGTACTTGATGGTTCAAATTCGTGTATAAATTCTTGAGTTTGACTTTCAGTATCACATGATTAAAATATTTAAGAGTATATAAGTTTATCATAACTAATATTGAGAATAGCCTATTATCATTTAATTGAAAATAATAATAATAAGAATTTAGAAGATTTGTTTTTTTTAAAACTAAATTTAGTTCTCCATTTAACTAAATTGGCCAAGTAGATTCCTAAAGAAATAGAAACAAGTTAGGAAGAAATAAAATATTATAGAATATAAATTCATCATATTGAATTTGAGTCTTTATTCAAAAATATCAAAAGTCAATATTTAGTGTACTCTACAAGACCAATTAATTTATTAGAAGGATTAAGCAGAGTGTCCAAACAAAGTAAACAGTTAAACAATAATAAAGAAAATTTCAATAATGTCACGCAATTTAGTATAGCTCATCACAATAAATGTACCTTATTAATATTTTATTTTAAAAAATATGTATTGTTATAGAAATAGTGAATATATATATATTTTAAATAAATATTTGTTCATTTATATTAAATATTAGGTCCTTAATTTCTATTAGATTTAGATTATTAAATTATACTTATAACATCACATAACTAAATTATTTATGACATTAAATTTTGATTATCAATGAAATATACATGTATGTCTTTCTACCTCTTTTAATTTTCTTATTTTTTTTCGAAACCAGAATCAAATTATCTAAACTCGCATTATCTTATGGATAAAAGTTGGAATCACGAGTCTAGGGTAAGCCAAGCATTTATGCATGGTGTCTTTGAGTTCTTGAACTTTGCCTTTGGTAATGTTCCGGCCAATAGAAGGATAAAATGTCCATGTAAGAAGTGTAGTAATCGATTTCAACATGATAGAGATACTGTTAAGGAACATATGATCTATGATGGGGGTAGATGTTGGATATCTTAATGGAATATGGATATACCATGGTGAACTTGGCTTTGGGCATATGAATGCGGATAATGAGATGGATGATATGCATGAGATGTTATACGCTGCATTTGAGGTCCCTGATAATGATATTCATTGTGATGATGATTTTGATGATATGATAAATGAACATATTGAGGTTCTTAACCATAATGTTGATGCATTTTACAAGATGCTAAGAGATGCTGAGCAAGAATTGTACCCAAGATGTAAAAGATTCACCAAACTTTCCTTCATTGTTCGCTTGTTTCATGTTAAATGTCTTAGAGGTTTAGGTGACAAAGCATTTACAATGATACTTGAGTTGATCAAAGAGGCGTTACCAGAAGGTGAAACTTTACCGAACTCGTTTTACTAAGCAAAGAAAATTATCAGTGACTTAGGTCTTTGGTATAACAAAATCGATGCATGTCCTAATGATTGCATGTTATATTGGAAAGAGAAAGAGCAAGATTCCGCATGTTCAGTGTCTGGCACTTCTCGATGGAAATCTACATATGATGATCCAAATCAGTTATCTAATGTTGTTCGTAAGATTCTTGCCAAGGTCTTGTGTCACTTTCCTTTGAAACCAAGAATTCATATATTTTTTATGTCAAAGAAAATTGCTTCCTTTATGCACTGGCATGAAACGGATCGCCTCAAAGATGGCCTCTTGAGGCATCCTGCTGATTCTGAAACTTGGAAAAACCTTGATCAACGTTGCCCAGAGTTTGCTTTAGATCCTCGCAATGTAAGATTAGTGCTAGTAAGTGTTGGTTTTAACCCATTTGGCACAATGAGTATTGCTCATAGTACATGGCCCGTTGTCTTGATTATTTATAATTTACCTCTTTGGATGTGCATGGAACAACCAAACTTGATGATGTCATTACGTATTCCTAGGCCGCATGCTCCTAGAAATGATATTGATGTCTATTTAAAGCCTTTAATAGATGAGTTGAAGGAATTGTGGGAGTTTGGTGTGAACACATTTGATGCCTCAAAAAAATCAAAATTTTAATATGCAGGCAGCATTATTATGGACTATTAGTGATTTACAGCATATGCTAATTTTTCGGGATGGAACTAAAGATCGTTTTGCTTGTCCTTATTCTCATACAAATACTGTTCATATCAGGTTAAAGCACTGACGAAAATATTGTTATATGGGTCATCGATGTTTTTTAGATCGAAATGCTCCAACCTCACTAATTGGGAGTGAGGTGTTGGAACAAATGAACAAAGTGGAGGTCACATTTGGGAAATACAAATTAATGAATAGAGCAAAACGAAAACGAGATGATGTGATGAAAAAAAAGAACTTTTTTTTATGTTTTACCATATTGGGACATAATTTTATACGCCACAACTTGGAGGTCATGCATGTAGAGAAAAATATTTGTGACAGCATTATTGAGACATTGTTAAATATTGATGGAAAATCCAAAGACAATCTAAAAGCACGACTTGATATGAAAAACATGGGAGTAAGACCATCTCTTCATCCGAGGGTGGCTGGAGGGAAAACAATCTTACCTCCCGCTTCTAACTGAATGTCGCTAGATGAGAAGGATAACTTTTATAAAGTTTTGCCTTTTGTCAAAGTACCTAATGGTTATTCATCAAATATCTCATGGTGTGTGCAAGTTAAACAAAAAAAAAAAAAAAGGGACAAAAAAGCCATGATTGCCACATAATAATGCAACAACTTCTCCCATTAGCAGTAAGAAAGGCCTTGCCTTAAAGTGTGAGCACAATGTTGGTTGAACTAAGCAATTTTTTTAGAGAACTTTTTACTAAATCTGGCACAATTGAAGAGTATAGTGATGAAGTCTTACATGGCAGCAATATTGTATCATCTTGAAAACATATTTCCTCCATGGCTCTTCGATATTATGGTGCATTTACCGATTTATTTGGCTGACGAGGCAAAAGTTGTCGGACCGGTGCCAGTATAGATGGATGTACCCAATTGAAAGGTATGTGCATGTGATATTGTATTTTTTTTTTGTATTGAAAACTACTTTTGTATTAATCTTGTTATACTAACAATTCAATTTCTATTTAATTAGGTATTTCATACCTTCAAGTCATAAGTTCACAATAAATGTCATTCGGAAGGTGAAGAGTGTTTAACAGTCTGCTCTCGTTATTTGTGTGAAATCGAAACAAGATTCAATCAACCCTCGAGAAATGATAATAATGAAAATGAAGAAGAAAGGTTATCATCATTCTCAAGAACATACTGTTTTGTCTCAAGCACATAGATATGTCTTGTTTAACTGTGAAGAAGTTATGCCATTTACCGCGTAAGTCTACCACCCAATTTGTTTACTAAATTGGCTCAATTAATTTCTTTCATATAATAAAATACCCTTATTCTTACATATATTGTTGAATGCAGAAAACAATTACAAATAATTAAAAGTTCAAATCGTCGTGCCAGAGAAATTGATATTGCTTGCATCCATAATGAAGATTTTCCTAAATGGTTTGAAGCAGAGGTAAAAATTAGGATTGTTAAATACTTATAAAAGAATAAATATATTTTTAATATGATTGTTAAATACTTATAAAAGAATAAATATATTTTTAATACTTTTTCTTTATCTATTATTAATATATTTAATCAAAACAAGTAAAACAATTATATCAACATGGTGATCGTAGTGTGACCGAGGAGTACTTGAAATGGCTAGCTCAGGAGCCTAACATATTGACTTCAAGAATTAAAAAGTACATGATATATGGATTTAGGTTTTGAATAAAAGAAGTTGATATAAAAGGCAAAACTCAAAATAGCGGCGTGGTCGTTACTGCAAAAACTTCTAGCTTCTCAAGTGCTAAGGACTTTTATTGCTCTCAGATCCAATTTTCTTTGTTTCACATATGCAAAGGCAGTGCATCCGAAAATCCATAAATGATTTAAGCTTGGTGGCTTACTTGACCAGACTTCCTCAGGTGTCTTGAATGAAAGGGCTAAAGTAAACTTCTATTCACCAAGTAAGCTACTGTTCACACAGCTTCTGTCTAGAACATTTTTGATAAACCTGCACTCATAAGCATAGATCTAACCCTTTCCATTAGTATTCTATTTAGCCTCTCTACCAGTCCATTCTATTAGAGGGTATACCTCACTGTTCTGTGTCTTACAATACCATTCCTTTTGTAGAAGTCATCAAAGAATCATTCACATATGCCCTTTATTCTTCTTCGAAATCTTCCTCTCAGGACAGTCTTTTTGGAAATGTTCTTCTTTTTAACAATAGAAGCATTTCAGTTTCTTGCCTTTCGATTTTGATCTTGATTCTTTATTCCCTTTCTATTCTTTTTTTTTTTTTTTTTTTTCAGATTTTCCTCTTGCTGTTAATCCCTCACCAGAATCATTCACATCTGCCCTTTTGCTTAGCTTCTTAGAACTTAGAGCAGACTTTACATCATCCATTGAGACAATGTCCCTTCCATACAATAAGGTTTCTACAAAGTGTTCATAACTAGGTAGTAATAAAGTCAAGACCATCAGTGCTTGATCTTCATTTTCAAACTTTATCCCTATGGTCTCAAGATCAAGAATGATTTTGTTAAACCTATCCAGATGCTCCTTTATCGATCCACCTTCTTCTAAGTAGCATAAAGCTGCTTCTGTAGGTACAAACGATGAGCAAAGGATTTTCTCATGTATCTTGAATTCAATTTGTTCCAAAGATCCAGAGCAGTAGTCTCCTTTGAAACTTCACGAAGAACTCCATCTCCCAAGTACAAGACTATCGTACTATGAGCTTTTTTGAAGATCTCCTTTTTCTCAGACTCTTGAAGGTGTTTTGACATGTTATTCTTTTTATGCAAAGCTTCTTCCAGTCCTTCATGCAACAAGAAAGCCGTCATCTTCAGCTTCCAGAGATTAAAGTCATTGTCACCCGTGAATTTCTCTATTGAGAATTTTGAAGAGCCCATTGATGATCACTTAAATCTAGCTCTGATACCAATTGTTGAGGATTGATTCTTATTTAATCAAGAACCAAGCTAACAGTTGAAAACAAGAAAGCAAAAGAAAAGATGAAAATCAAAGTAAGAAGATGATGAACAATGAAGGAAACGAAAAACAGAGCACAGTTTCTTTATTCTATTTCGACGTAATTTTTACAAAACTACAAGTTTATATCTTTATATATGTTGGTAACTTGATATTAGTGCCAATGGCAGCAAAAATCTAACTAACCATTGCCAAATCAGCATAACTAACAAAACAGTATTATAACAGCTAAAACAAATTTACTTAACAATGTAATTGCAAATAGTGGAGAATCAAGTGTGGAAAATGAATCATATGGTAGACAAAGATTGAAAGATCTTGTAAATGACATAGATGATATGTGTATAGTTAGAGAAAATGTGTCTGGCACTTTGATTGGCAGGCCGTCAGATGAAATAGAAGAAGAATCTAAAAATTATAATACTAATTCTGAGGTCGATGCCGGTAGAGTAGATGCTAGTGATTGTGACTGCTAAGTTGGAATTTTGTTGGGTTTTGATTAGTTTTGTACTTTAATAAATTTTATTTCATTCTTGTTCATTTGATATTTTGTAGAAATACTGATGGGTTATTTGATTAATATTTAACAAGTACACAATTGTTATTTTGTTAATTTTTTGATAATTGTCGGTAAGACAATGTTTAAGCGAAAAAGATCGAATCAGCACCATCATCATTTAGCTGAAACAAGTACTCTTACTAACCCAGTGAACAAGAGCAGAAATGCAGAAATTTAACAAGTTCAAGATCAGTTCACAAATGAAAATCAAGCTCCTACAGGTTAGTAGTTTAATAAATGCAATCATGTTATATATAATCTTATCATTGTTATTTTTAGAAATTTATATTCATCAGAATGGGCACGCAAATGGTCAGCAAAGTAATGTTCAAACTGATCATTCAGGTAATTAAAATATATTTTTAAAACTCTTTTGATCCTTTTTGTTCATAAACCCATTATGTTTTTCTCATTTCTGCCGTGTATAAATTAATATGGTTTTTCCAAATTCATGTTAGACTTCTATGGCTTGTGCTTGCATTTTTGACTGTGTTGTTTTAAAGTGAAATTATATTTCTTATTGTTGAATTTTCTTGATACAGCATCTGTTGAAACTTCTATGGTGAATAATTCTAATCATAGAGATTTGAATATTGACACATTAATTAATTTTATTTAGTATACAAAAACAATATCTAAAGAAGATGGCATGGCCATGACATCACATTAATCTAATATCAAAGCCAGTTGTTTATGCTGCATGTGACATTACTGAGACACATTGTAAACAATAATTTGGAAAAACCATATTAATTGATATTCAGCAAAATGAGAAAAATATAAATATAATTTGATCATTTCTATTAATTAAATCCCTAAGTTGTTTATAATATTAAATTTTGACCATTATATTTTGCAAGTGACTATAGTGTTGGATAGACCTTGATTTTTGCTAACTTATTTTTTTTATGTATCGTGTATAACAAATATCCATATTTTGACTGGATGCTTATGTTGCTTCCATACGGAAATGTGGACCAACAAAATTAAAATTTATACATAATCAAAATGAGTCTATTCAAGTATATTTCAATCTTTATGAACAAGGCATTGGGAAAGGAGGTAAGACGTTAGGACAATTCATTGGTTACCTTGCATGTGATTCATCAATAATGCCTCTTGATTTTGAAGCTTGGAGACACGTGCCAGATAATCGTTAAATAAAATATTAGAAGCATATTGTGGAGGTATGTTAATTATATCTCTTTATGTTCTTTAAAATGTTTAATTGAAAATAAGTGTTTTGATTAATTTTTTAAATTATATTGTAGTCAAAATTTAATATAGATTGGGATATTAGTGAAAAATATACTAATGAAAAATTAGCCCACTGTTGGAGGAATTGAAGACAAATCACTCCACAGGAACAGAACAAAAGCTTTGCAAGGATTCGACATGAATTAGTTAATTAATTATTATACTTATATTATTCTTGACTAATATAAATTATATCATACTTATATAAAATTGTTTCTTTTATTATAGAAATTTAAGATCCTGAAAGAAAAGAATCAGACAAAATAACAATGTTTATTGCTACTCACAAGAAGAAAAATGGTTAGCCTGTTGATTTGAATTCTAGAGAGGCAATTGTAAGTAAATCTTAAGTATAAACGAATATTTCAATGTTTATATTTTAAATGCATGATTGTATCGGCGACGTTGATAATTTGAAGTGTTTGTGTATAGATATGTATAAATCTTGAAAAAAATAGAAAAACAAACTAAAAGAAATTAATAGTTTCATATAATGAAAAGTTTGCTTTGTTTCCAATTAAACTTCGTTTTATCTGCGTAGTTATAAATAGATTTATGCATGTAAACGGACTTTACTTATCATTTTAGTTAGTTAGTTGCCATCAATAAATTTATGCATTTAATTATAAATAAATAATTATAATCGGAATCATGGATCGACTTGAAAGGAAAGAAGGGCAATTGGGGAGGAGCAATCCTTATGGAACTGCAATAAATGTGAGAATTGAAGTAAAATACTGCAGTAGATTCTGATTCAATACTTAGATGATTCTGATTGTTGTTACACGTCTGGAGTAGGTTGGATTGTGATTTTTTGCTTAATCATAGGCTTAGTAAACGTTATAACGACACGCTTTTCACTTTTAAATTATTTTACTAGTTATTCCTAACATTTTTAATTCTCTTTAATGTTAAATGCAATGAATTTAAAAATTAGGATCTATGAATGCAGATAAATGTAGAAACAACCCAATAGATCTAAATGCATAGATTTTTTTGTGCCCCTTTTACCATGTCCATTCAATTGGATTTAGGGAAGGCTCTATAAGGTTTTCTATAGACTCGCTCTTCTCTTGCAAATGTTTTTGAATAGTTACTAGCACTGATCTTCTTCTGCATACTCTTTTTATCTACGTTGAAGTAAAGAACAATTAAGAGTGCTGTGTCATAATATATCTAGCTTTAGGGGTCAGTATGTCTAAAATGGTCTAAAATTTATCATGCAATCTCCAGTTGAGAAATCCTTGCATGATAATGAACACTCTTAATATCATAGATTTCTTTTTCTTATTTATTGATAAATCGACAATTTGGGCCTTGGCAACTTTCATGATCTTAACACTAGCAGAATTCTTTTGCTAAATATGTTTTCAAAATTGTTATGTGTATATGTTTTGACTCATTGTTAATTATATTCTATAACTTGCAAAGGGAAATGAATGAGCTTATTAACCAACGGCTAACTGTATCAAAGAATTAAATTTTTTCTCAAATTTTGGGTAAGGGTAAAAATTCTTGTTTTATTTATGGCCACGAGATTCGCAGAGTAGATGTTTTTGGTCATCAACTATGTCGGAGTGAAGCACATCAAATGTTGAAAGAAGAGAGAAGCCGTGGACAAGTTGCAGAAGAAAAAATAAATTGTACGGAGGAGGAAATGAAAGAATTTAAATTCACCATTGCAGAAGTTTTGGGATGTGTTAGACAACAGAATGGGTTAAGCTAATGCACTTGAAAATGTTAATCAGTACATGCCTTTGAATCTCTCTCCTTTATTTTCTTAATAATTAATTAAAATACTTTTATTTTTATTTTTCAATTTTTTAATTCTTTTTTTCTTATTTTTATATAAAAGATTTACAGAAATTATAATAATTTAACGCGTATGTGTTATATTTTACTTGAAATTCTAAAACAAATATATTTTGACGATCTTAAATATGTATAATATATATTATTTAATTTTATTAGAATAAAAAATATATTTAAGATGATTAAAATATAAATATAAATAATTACTTTTTAATTGCTTTTTGTGGGTTCGGGGAGCCATGCCCTACTCAGGTTCTAATATAACTCCCCCCTGATACTAGTATTAAATGCTCTGAGAATTAATATATATATATATATATATATATTGTATTGATTAGTGAGCATTAACAAAGCACATTGTGAGAAGCTCATGAGTAAATTAGAAGCGTCTCATAGTGTATATTAACAAATATATGTGATATGTATAAAAGTTTTAATTAATGGGTGAAAACTAGATTATTGTTTAATTATGTGACAAAATGCTAAGCTAAGCAAGCAGTAGCGGTTCTATAAAGAATACTTAAAGCAACAGCCACTATGAATTAATTAAATAAAATCATAAATTAATAGTTATTAAAAATTAAAAGTTTTATTTTACAATAATTATTAATTAGTATTAAACCATAAAAATATTTTTTTAATGCTATAATTGGTTTAAAAAATTACGTATTAAATGATAAACATTTTTTTTCCATTGTTCACTTATTTATTATTTACTCAATATTTTTTCTCTCATTAAAAACATCACTCATTTTTATTTTTAAATTTTGATTTTATTATTTTTTTTTTATAAAAAACATTAGTTTTAAATTTTATATCTCATGTAATTTTTTTTTACAATCTAAATTAGTGTTTATATTTGTAGCTTGGAAAATATTTTATTTATATTTTATGAGTTCTAATTTTTGACAATGTGATCAAACACTCAAACCTGAGGTCCACCTATAACAATCGCTATAAATCATCGTGATAAACCTTATATACCTTGAATATATTAAGAGAGTTTGTAAGACTTTACTTTATCTTGTAAATTATAATAACTTAAAAATAGTTTATAAACTTATAACTCCTATCTATGACATCATTATCAAAGAATTGATAATTCATGATCAATTCATTCAAAACACGTATCAAATTTATAAAATGTCATTATCATGGGAATCATTCTCAGTCAGGTTTGAACATATATAAGTTATTACGTAAAATGTTTAGTTACAAATTTATTTCAATAACCAAATGACTCTATTAAGTGGAATAAAATACATGAGTGAATCAAGAGATGCCTACCCAAAGCGCCAAAGGCTCTCAACAACTACGACTAACCCAGTGAATAGTAATACGCCTAACCTGAAAGTTAAAATGGGCGAGGGGTATATAAGTATATACTTAGTGAGTAAATAAATACACACATATATACATACCCATATTACCAAAATTCAGATCTTAAAATTTACTTTACAACATATACTCAAAAGTGTGTGTATATATATATATTTATTTATTTAAACCAACAATTAGAAAACAGTTTATAAGTCTACACACAATTACAAATAACCAAACCGAGTTGGGCATCCTTTCTCGACCGCTACCTTAGTTGATATAACTTTGAAACCATTAATGAGTCTTTCATACATAAAACTATATGCAATATGTTCTATCAAATAGAAAACTATCTCGCTGCTTTATAAAATCATTTATTTATTTTTAGTAAAATATGCATTTATAAAAATACGTCTGTCTCATTGATATTGGTCTCGAGTAGTCGTTTAGTAACATGATTGACTATCCTTGTAATATTCGTCAAATTTAAGATATCCCTATTAAGCCGTCAAGACTTTTCATAGGGTATTTATATTTGCACTTTCGTGCATTGCACACAATGGGCTTGCCATGGACATTCTCACTTATATTAGCCCCACTACAACTCCACTCATCTATGTAGCCTCTCAATAAGTCCATCCATAAGCTACCTTCCTGTAGTTATGGTAAATAAATAGGTCTACTGGCCATATATTAATAACCGGTCTTACCGGCCTCATCACCAATATACATGTATAAATCAAAATATTTTCAAACAATGATTATAAATTATATAAATTAACCGTGCCTCTAAGGTTATTTTACCATGTATATCAAATAATTTATCAACAACAGACCAATTAAACAAAATATGCCAATATCAGTATAAACACATGTAAATAGTTTCGTTTCAAATTTCACTTTAATCAGAAAACAACTTGTTTAGCACACAAGTATGTATATATGTATATCACACATATATTTATATATTCATATATGTAATAAATTTACTCACAATAAGAAGAGGGTAACCACTCTCACTAAGGGTTCTCACGCCCACTTGGTTTTTGTCCTAGGTTCTCGAAACCTAATACCATACATGCATATAATAACAAACTTGCGATGACTGAAATTTTTTTGAAAGAATTACAGTAAAGTCCCAATGACTGGAACAAAATTTTTCTGAACATCACAGATAAATAATTTAAAAAGTGAGCAAATAATATTAACTATTACATTATCAATTTGGGCTTACAAAATAAAAGTGCAAATTAAGTAAAAAATTTATAATAATAAAACCCAAGCCCAAGAACAAATAAAAGAAAAGCCAAAATGTAGAGTAAATTAGCTTTGTTGGAAAA
>JAXCLQ010024536.1:0-12972 GCA_035584115.1 Cedrela odorata
AAATTATATATATATATACATAAAGATGATATCCCTAGACCGTATGACACGATTGGTTCTAGGGCATATCTCCAACAAGTATGACATCTGCGTATGAGATACTCAAATCCTTATAAGAGTTGTATAGGAAAAACTCCCGTGCGTTAGAATATAAGATGTGTGCAACCTTGTTCAGTTTGAAACTCAAGAAAGGGATATATGTTGCCCCAAATGGCTATAGCTAAGAGGGGTGGTGAATTGGATTATTTAAAAATTTAAAGCTTAAAATGTATGTGATTAACAATACAGTGCAGTAAATAAACAAGTAGAAAGAGAGATTACAAACACTAGATTTATAGTTGTTTGGCAAGATAGACATACGTCCACTCTCTCAATTTTGGCTGATCACTAAGGTTTGACTATCTCCTTATTTATAAAGGTCAAGTGAAACCCAATGCAACTCCTTCTATGGTAAAGGGCAACTGTATACTTTCTTTTTCCCAGGTGAAAGGAGAATTAATACAATTTTCGTTTAATTCGGGTGAAGATATAACTCAGAAATGTAATTCTATGTTTTAGACTCTCACAATAGAATGGATATGTCAATAGACTTGTACAAGTAAATTTCTCTCACAAAGAATAAATGAAGAACAATTATAGTAGAGAGAGAAAGTCTGTTTACGTTTAGAGTTTCAGATGAATGTTTACTGTTTTGCCAAATATGCCATGTTAATTTTATTTATCTTCAAGTCCTTTATTTATACTTATTCTCTTTGTGAAAACCCTTATGTCCAATGGCTTGATTATGTACATTTAATATCCATTATAAATGCTTCAGAAGTTACCGTTGAGCTTTAAAAATGCCAGAAAGTATTGATCTGTTCTGGCAGTGTATTGACCCGTTTAAGTGAAATTTGAATATGAGCTTGTCTTGGATCCCGAGTATCGATCATTTCTCCTTCATGTATCAATCTAGTCGAGTTCATAAATATATTTGAAGTCTCTGACTTGCTTCTTATCGATTTGTTTAACACATGTATCGATCTGGTTCGCCTTGTAATTATTTTTAAACTTTTGGGTTAGCGAAGTATCGATCTCTTGAGCTCTAGTATTGATATGGTTTACTTGGTAAATATTTTTGACTCTTTGAAATGCATAGTATCGATCTCTTTAGCTCTAGTATCGATCTGGTTCACCTCGTAAATACTTTTGAACTCTCTGGAATGTGAAATATTGATCTCCTCTGCTTTGCGTATCATCTAGTTCACCTTGTAAATACCTTTGAGTATCGATTCGATTGGCTTGGTGATTCTCTCTGAGCCTTTTGACTTACAAGATATCGATATCTTGTCTTATAAGTATCGACCTTCTTTAAGTGTATCGATCCGGTTGATAAAGGTATCGATCCATTTAGCAAAAATGTCGATCATTTAGCTCCAAGTTTCGATCCTGTTAAGCTCAAATCACACTTCTCATAAAAAATTATTTAGTTTGATCACAAGTAAATTCACATACAATTTTCTTGATTCTTAATATGTCTAAATCTATTTCATTATTCATAAATTAAATTGATATTACAGTAACTTTTGTCATCATCGAAAACACACACTTTACATATCATGATATTATCAATTTCATATTAAAAACTACTAATGTGATATCATTAATTTCGCCCGATGATCATGTCATAAATATGATCAATATCATTGGGTAGTTAGATATTTGGGGCATCGTTATGACCGACCGCTCCAAAGTGAATTTAATTCTTTAATCCCTCTCTTCTAGTTATAAACAATTTATAACTAATTACAACTTGAACATGATTGAGCGTACTCTTCTAGAGTTGTACAATGAGCTTGAAGAGTACTTTAAAAAGAACAATAGGGGTAAGGGACATGAGGATGTCTATATGGCCAGCACCAGTAGGATTGGTAAATGGCCACAACGCCCATCCAAGGTCCAAAGGTTGAATCTAGAAAAAGAAAGCCAAGAAGGCTTTGCCTCCTAAGAAATCCAAAAGCAAAGGAAAATGTTTCCATTGCGAGAAGGAGGGACATTGGAAGAGAAATTCTCCTCTGCATCTTGATAGTCTTCAAAAGGCTAGGACAAGTATGAATAGTATTTTTATGATTGAATATGAATTAATGTTAATTCTGATAGTCATTCATGGGTTATTGACTTAGCTGCTACATCTCATTTTGGTGTGTCATTGTAGGTAATATAGAATAGTTTTGCATTGGCAGGTAATGAGATTGTCTTACGGATGGCTAATGGAGCTTTAATTGCTGCAGAGACCATAGGATTGTACGAGTTGAGACTCCCATCCAGACACATTTTGAAATTAGATAGAGTTTTGTATTTTACTTCTGTTGTAAGAAACATGATTTCTATATCTGTACTATATAATAATGGTTATTCTGTATAGTTTAATGGAAATGAATGTTTGTTGCATTTTAGAAATGTATGTGTTAGCAAAGTTGTAAATACAAATGATTTGTATGTTCTTCAATTAAATAATAGTTATTCATTATCTTCCATTACTAATAAAAGAATTCGTGTTGACACAAATCTTAAATATCTATAACATCACAAATTGGGTCATATCGAAGATAGACAACTCACTTAGCTTGGAGTTAGTGGGATATTGATCTCATTGGGCTAGGAACCTTATCCGACATGTGAGTCATGTCTTTGTGGGAAAATGACAAGTCTCATTTTAAGAGTACAGGTGAGAGGTCAAAAGAGTTGTTGGATCTCATACATACAAATGTATGTGGACCATTTAGTACTACAGCTGGAGGAGATTTTGTGTACTTCATTACCTTTAAAAATGATATATCTTGGTATGGGTATATGTATTTGATGATATACAAATCTGAATCCTTTGAAAAGTTCAAAAAATTCAAGAATAAAGTTGAGAAATAGACAGGAAAAAGTATTAAGACTCTGCGATCGGATCGTGTACTTAAGTACTGAGTTTCAAGAATTCTTGAAAGAGAATGGAATCATCTAGTAGATGACTCCTCTGTATACACCTTAGCTTAATGGTATGTCAAAAAGAAGGAATCATTCCCTATTAGATATGGTGCGATTAATGGCTAGTTTTACAGACTTACTATTGTACTTATGAGGATATGCTTTACAATTTGCTGAGCACATCCTAAATAAGGCTCTGACTAAATAAGTCCAAAAGACTTCGTATGAGATATGAAATCAAAAGAAACCCAACCTCAATTATATGAGGGTTTAGGGTTGTTCAGTTTATGTCAAGCTTGTCAAATCTGACAAACTTGATGTGAAATCGGATATGGGTCGGTTTATTGGATATCCTAAAGATAGTTTAGAATATTACTTCTACTTTCCTTTTGAAGAAAGAGTTTAGATCAGCAAGAATGCATACTTCTTAATGAAAGAGTTTCTTAAAGAAGGTGGTGCAGGTAGAGACATTGAGTTAAAGGAATCGTCCTTAAAAACTCAAATCGATATTGCTGATGCTGGAGAGTTCAACCAATAGCCTATGTTACAATTAATCTAATTCAAACTCGTAAGTCTACCAAGATGCCTAAGCTCTTAGAGAGATATGAATTCTCAATAACCAAGATTTTGAATCTTACTTAGTGGGAGAGGTAGATCATAATGATCAGAAAACCTATAAAAAGGCTATCCTGGATAGAGATTTAGGAAAATGGATAGAGGTAATGAATTCTAAAATAAAATCCATGTATATAAATCAAGTCTGGACACTTGTTGATCCTTTAGAATGAATAATTCCCATTGACAATAAGTGGATCTTCAAGAGAAAGATTAGTAAAGATGGATAGGTAGAGACCTACAAAGCTAGGCTAGTAGTGAATGGTTACACTCAGAAACAAGGGTTGGATTATGAGGAAACCTTTTTACCAGTAGTTATGATTAAGTCCATCCGGATCATGCTAGCCATAGCTGCATACTATGATTATGAGATTTGACAAATAGATGTCAAAACAGCGTTTCTCAATGGTTACATTAAGGAAATTATGTTTATGAAATAACCTGTTGGTTTTGTATCCTCTACTGAACCGAGTAAAGTAGTTGCATCGATTCATTTATGGATTGAAGCAAGCCTCAAGGAGTTAGAACATCCTATTTGATGAGACAGTCAAATCATCTGGCTTTATCAAAAACTCGGATGAACCCTGTGTATATAAATGGGTTAAGGATCATGCTGTTACGTTTCTGATATTATATGTAGATAATATATTATTGATGGGTAATGACGTAGGCATGATGTCAGAGGTTAAAATCTAGTTATCTAGAGCATTCTCCATGAAAAATTTGGGAGACACGACCTATGTTCTCCGGATTCGGATCTATAAAGATAGAACAAAGAGGATAATTGGATTATCTCAAAAGTTGTACATTGAAAATATGCTGAAGAGGTTTAGCATGAAGAACTCTAAGAGAGGTCTTTTGCCCTTCAATCACAGTGTACATCTTTCTAAAGATATGAGTCTAAAGACCGATGAAGAGCGGCAACGGATGCCTAGCGTGCTCTATGCATCAGTTATTGGTAGTTTGATGTACGCTATGCTATGTACAAGACCTGATATTGCATATGCTATAAGAGTTACTGGTAGATATCAGGCCAATCCATGGGAAAACATTGGTCGGCAGTGAGAACAATATTTAAGTACTTAAGAAAAACTAAGGATTTAATTTTGAGTTATGAATCTCAAGAGTTGAGCATTCATAGGTACTCAGATTTAGATTTTCAATCAGATGTGGATGAAGGTAAATCTACATTTGATTTTATATTTTTATGTAATGGAGATGCTGTTAGTTGGAAGAAATCCAAATAGAATACAATAGTTGACTCTACTACAGAAGCTGAATATATTACTGTTTCAGAAGCTGTTTGAATGCGAAAGTTAGTATCTAAACTTAGTGTGGTTCCTAGCATGGCTTATCTGATAAGCTTATTATATGATAATACAGGTGCTATTGTATAGGCAAAATAACCAAGAGTACACCAAAAATCCAAACATATTCAGTGCAAGTATCACATATTGAGAGAGTTTATTGGTGTTAGAGAGATCATCATTCAAAAGACACCTTCAACCGAGAATGTTGCTGACCCTCTCACTAAAGCAATAATACTAAAGTAGCTGGACCATCATCTTGAGAAGATGGGTATTAGATACAACAGGAAATGACTTTAGTGCAAGTGAAAGTTTGTTAGTGTAGTATGTCCTAAAACTATTAGTGTTGTCGATTTAGAAATTTTGTATTAAATCACATTATAATATGTACTATACATATTCATATATAAAGAAATTGTTTCTTGTTCATTTGCATATGTTGCTTCCTCTGTCTTTTCATACAAGTGGATAGAGTATGCATATAAATTGCCTAGATAATTTGATTATCTAAATCGTTCCTCATGAGAGTAGTATCGACTGGGAATTGATATCGCATAGTGAGTATAATGAATACCATTGCTGAATATCATGAGATGATAATAGTAGAGATGACAATAATAGTCATGACATTAGGGCATTAGTATGGATTAACAGTTAGAGAACTGTTTTTCGAACTTGACCAAAGCAATAATGAATCACATGGAATGTATGCAGTCAATGATTTGTCATTTAATTTTAATAGTGTGCGAAGTAATCCTTTGACCTGAGACGTTATAGTCGACATCCGATATGGTCACATCTTGTAAAATAACCCAGTTTAGTCATGTGTTGATTATGTTGAGATGTGAGTAATTGTCAAGATAGGATCCGTTGACTCGATACATAGGATCTTGAGTTTCCGTTGACTCAATTCAGATTTGAGTTCCTAGTCAGACGTCAGTAAACGCCTGAAAACAAAACTCTTAGCTAGTGAACAATATTAGTCACACGAAAGAGTTTCGTAGTGACAAGTTCAGCGCATAGTGACCAATGATCTGAAAGGATACTGAGTTTAGGATTTTGACTTCCATGAGCCATAACTTAGTCGGGATTAGACGAACAAAAGGATATCACCCACATGGTACATATAATCGGTAATAAACGGTTCGATAAAGACTTTCTTCATTGTGGTTTAGGGACAATGGTATATTGCTGAAGGTGAAACCTCCGAAAACACCTAGAAATGATGCTCTATTTTGCACTCGCAGGGAAAGCAAGATGCGTGGAATCAGTTCCTGAGTGCGCGACCATCGCAGTGGAAGCCATAACCATCTCACGGACAAGTGGAAAGGCTCTCTATTGGATCTATACATGTACTTATGTATATTTTGGAATTTAAAATAATTTTAAACATAAATGCAAAGTTGAGAAGCCTTACTTCTTTGATTTGCAGTTCGAAATAGGAAGCTAATCTCCTCTCTTACCTTGAGGTGTATCCATATGTCGAGTTGGCGATGATGGTTCCGGTTTTGTTTGGGATTTCCTTGCTGTAAGTATTAGCTTCACCAAGCTAATCTAAAGCTTTCTCTCTCTAGCCTTTTTCTTCTCTCTTCTGTTTTTGGTTCAAAACCAAACACATACCATGACTTTCACCAGAGAATGGTTCTTTAGAAATTATAGAGATAATGAAGAAGGTGTAGAAGCTCTTTACACTCAACACTTAAGTATTTTTCCTGCACAGCCGTCTTACACCACTTGCCCACTTGCCTATTTATTTATCAAAATAAATAAAGGTTATGTGACAAGACTTGATTTATGTATTAATATAATATATATATATATATATGTAGTAAAGTCCCTTTGTTTTCGATTTCCAATCGAGTACGGGTCATAGTATTGTTAAACTTCTAACTCAATCATAGGATCAGAACCTCAATCATATACAAGATTCACATATCCGCAAAACACCTTTCTGGATATAAATGCTTTGGCCATAAACTTTATTCCCATGTATGATAATTCCACCTAGGACCTCAAGCTCTATCATCTAAGCCAGTAGATTCCATCTTGGTCATCAGCTGTCCTCATCCACTTAAACACATTGCCAACAAGCTTCTTCTACCAAGCATGGCTAGCCTAGTGCGATATATACAAGTGAATGATGTGCCTCAGTGCGGAGGGCAGCCGTAACATTTCAAGTTAAAGGACTAGTGGTACACTAGCATGGCTGTGTGATGTATCATTGACTGTTGATAATCACTCATGTGATTTGTCATGTTTGGTTACGTTCACTAACACATTCTCCAATGTATTATCTATGTTTATGCATTTCTGACATGAGACTCGTCACCCAACTATTAGGATCCAATACTATTCCTTGGCAGCATCAAACATACTAGTCATGCAATGTCATACTCTTATATGACATCACTTCAACTAGAAACTAATTCGGATGTATTCAAATCAAAATACTATACTCATATCTACAACTCTTTGTAGATAGAGTTTTGACATCATAATACATTACGAGATCTTATTCTGTATTTTATATATATATAATATATATTAGCAACTATATCTGCAAAATGATATAAAAGTCATTTTATTAATTGTAAACAAGTTTACAATTAATTATAAAAGTATATATACAGAAGGATGATATCCTTGAACCATATGACACGATTGGTTTTAGAGCATATCTCCAACAAACTCCTATTTACACTAGAGCCAATCACTATGGAATCCAATCACTATCTTCTTCAGGTGGTGATCCAATTGCTGCTATGTCATTAGTTTAGTCAGTGGGTCCGCCACGTTATCCGCGGATGGGATTTTCTGCATTAGTATCTGTTTAGCTGATATAAACTTTTTAATCAAGTGGTATTTCCTTTGAATATGTTTAGACTTCTGGTGAGACTTCGGTTTTTAAGCCTGAGCTATGGCTTCATTATTATCACAGTACAAAGTTATTGGGTCAATTGTGGAAGGAACAACTCCGAGTTCTATAACAAACTTACGGATCCACAAAGCCTCTATCCCAACTTTAGAAGCAGCGGTATACTCAGCTTCTATAGTGAAATCAGCTGTGGTAATCTATTTAAAACTCTTCCAACAGACAACACCTCCATTACAAATAAAGACAAATGCAAAAATAAACTTTCTATCATCTATATTTGATTGGAAATCAGAATCAGCGTAACATTCGAGTTTCAACTTACCACCCCCATAGGTCAAAACCAAATCCTTAGTTTTCTTCAAGTACTTCAGAGCTTGTTTGACCACAGTCCAATGTTCTTCTCTTGGGTTTGCCTGATATCGACTCGTAATATTCACAGCATATTATATATTAGGTCTTGTACAAAGCATAGCGTACATAAGACTACCTATTGCGAAAGCATAAGGAATCTTCTATATACTCTCACGCTCAGCTTCAGTCTTGGGTCTTACTTTTTGAGAGAGATGGACGTTGTGACTGCAGGTTAAGAAACCCTTCTTGGAGTTATCTATACTGAACTTCTTTAGTACTTTATATATGTACATACTATGGGAAAGACCTATCATTCATTTCGCTCTCTCTATAGACATGAATACCCAAAATGAAGGTCGCTTCTCCTAAATCTTTTATGGAGAAAACATTAAACAATTACAATTTATCCTTAGATAACATGCCCACATCATTTTCTATAAGTAGTATGTCATCTATATACAATACAAGAAATGTGATGGCATTGTTATTATCTTTTCTGTGGACACATGGTTCATCAATATTCTTGATGAAGCCAAATGATTTGACTACATCATCGAATCATATGTTCGAACTTCTAGAAGCTTGCTTTAATCTATAAATGGATCTATGCAACTTACACACCTTATGACTATCACCAGATGCAACAAACCCAACGGGCTATTACATATATATAGTCTCCTCAATAAAACCATTAAAGAAGGCTGTCTTTATATCCATCTGTCATAATAAGCTGTAATAGCAAATAATATCCAAATGGACTTTAGTATGGCTACAAGTAAAAAGGTTTCATCAAAATTAACACCTTGTTTCTGATTATAACCCTTCGCCACTAACCGAGCTTTAAAATTCTTTACTTTTCCATCTTTGCCAAATTTTCTTTTGTAAATTCATTTACAACTGATAGGAGCAATTTCTTCAAGTAGATCAACAATTGATCACACCTGATTAGCATACATGGATTCTATTTTGGATTTCATGGCTTCCAATGATCTTCCAAAATCAATATCTAATATCGCTTCTTCATAGATTATAGGATCTTCCCTTTGTATATCTTCTCTTATCATAAATAATTCAAAATCATTTGAAGAAAGAAAATAATATCTCTGAGGAGGGCGAAATATCCTAATAGATCTACGAAGAGTTTAGTCCACAAAAGACTAAGAATCAGATCGAACTGGTTCATCTACATCAACAGGCTCATCCATCTGAGGTTGATCATCATTAAGCTTTTCAGACTCTTTTGAAAGCTCAATCTTTCTACCTACACCATTGTTCTCAATGAATTGATTCTCAAGGAACTGTATGTGTCTACTAATCAAAATCCTTTGATTAACATGAAAGTAGAAATAATATCCTAAACTATCTTTAGGATATCTTATGAATCAACCTTTTTTAGACTTAACATCCAGCTTCTCAGTGTTAACTATTTTAACATAAGCTAGACATCTTCAAGACTTCATATAATTGAAGCTTGAAAGCTTCTTATGTCATATCTCATACGGTGTCTTGGGAACTGTTTTCGATAATGTTTTGTTCAAGATGTATATTATGATATATAGGGCATATTCCCTAAAATATGTAGGTAAGTCTGTGAAGCCTATTATGGATCGTACAATATCTAATAAAGTACAATTCCTCTTAAGGAGGTGTAAGCTGAGAAAGTATATCATTAATCTTAAGAAATTTTAAAAATTTAGTACTAAAGTATTCATCTCCACGATTATATCGTAGAATCTTAATACTTTTTCCTATTTGTTTCTCTACTTTAACTCTAAATTCTTTGAACTTTTCAAAAGATTCAGATTTGTACTTCAATAAGTACACATAATCATACCGTAAATGATCATTTGTATAGGTTATGAAATATGAGAAACCTTCTCTAGCTATTTCACTTAACAAACCACATACATTAGTATGTATCAATTCAAGAACTTCATTAGCTCTATTCCTTTGTCCAATAAATGGCGATTTGGTCATCTTACCTTGAAGACAAAAGTCACAAGTTGGGTAGGGTTCAGAAACCAATGGACCTATCAGTTCATCACTACCCATCATTACAATCCTCTTATCTCCAATATGACCTAATATATGATGTCATATAAGTTTTGAATTAAGTTCATTTCTAGATCGTTTCTTATTAATGGTATTAGTCATGTTAATTTCATTAGTCTCAAAAATATATAAACCATTTACATTCTAGCCAGTGTCAATCAATTTATTTCTTAAATAAATACTACATTTACATCCATCAAGCTTAAAAGTGTAACCAAATTTACAGATCTAATGGATAGACAAAATGTTTCCATTAGCAGTATAAAAATATATAGTTTTGTATAAAACAAAAACATGACCTGAAGGAAGAACGATTCTGCACATTCTTGAGCAAGTGGCAACAACTATTGCTCTATTTACCATCTTTAGTGTCACTGCACCCTCCTTTAATAACTGCTTACTGTGAAGGTCTTGTAACGACATACAATATGAGAAGTGACAGCTAAATCAGTTATCTAGTTATATGAATCTGAACTAAATCTTAATTTAATTTTTATAACATGACAATAAATAGTACCTTACATCTTCTTTTTTCTCAGACTTTCTATGTAAAAAGGACAATTCCTTTTCCATTGCCCAAGCTTCTTGCAATGATGACACTCATCATTGGCTTGGCTATTGGCAACTCATTTGCCTTTACCTTCTTCTTGGAGAATCCTCCTTTAGGTCTAACCTCGGAGAACTTCTTTCCTTTCCTCTTCGATATCTTACCATAAGACACCGCAACAAGAGTAGTTTTCTTCCCTTTACCCTTTAAGACTCTCTTATAAAATAAAACAATTTCATTGATAAGTTCAGGGAAAGTATGTGCCAGTTTGTTCATGTGATAGTTAGTAATAAATTGGTCAAAGCTAGATGGGAGTGACGAAAGGATCAAATCCGTCTGTAATTCAAAGTCCATAGAAAACCCCAAAGAGGCCAGCTGACCTATGAGGTTTATCATGTTCATAAGATGAGACTCCAGAGGCACTCCCAGATTAAGCTTCATTCTAAACAAAACAGTGGACAACTCACATTGCTTGTAACTGAAACTCTCCCCAAACAAATCCACCAAAGAAAGATAGACCGCTGAGGCATCCTCCATGTCTTCATTCTGAACCTGTAAGTCATCACTCATAGACGCTAGCATATACAATCTAGCTTTAAGATTATCATTCTTCCATTTTTAGAAGGTCATCTTTTCCTTTAGTGTAGCTTCCTCTAGAAGGGATCGGGCATAGGCCCTTGAAGGACATAGCCAATTCTCTCACAATCTAGAAAAATTCTTAGATTTCGATACCAAACCTTAAAGTTAGGTCCGGTAAGCCTGTGGGTATATAGGATTTTAAGAAAAGGGTTATTGATTATTCTCTCACTAGAAAAGAGATCTACAAAAAATGAAAATACATCAGAATCTATTACAGTATATATCAAACTATTTAGTTCTAGACTTTAAACCAAATAGTGCTCCCATTACTTCAATTATATCTCACTCCCTCAATGAGAAACAATAATCCAATTACATGTTTTCATGGGTGATCATATTCTTATCAAACTCATAAAACCTCACCTAACAGTTATTGGTCAAGCAAGCCCAATAAGTCAGAAACTTATTTCTGTTTATAACTATTTACAAGACATAATCAATCTACCTCTAAGAAAAGACATATCATATAATAGTCATTGGTGCCTCAACCTAGTCAGGCTAGACCTAACGCCTTTTCTTAGAAAAGAATGAAATCAAACCCCTTATCTAACAGTTATTAGAAGCCAAAGACACCTTATCAAGAAACAGGTCAAACAGACTACGACATCCCGTGAGGCCCTCACCTAATAGTTATTGGGTTATCTCATCAAAGATGCTTATAACCTACTGATTACTTTAGAAGGATTAAACATAATATTATATGAGAGATATTTTCTTTTTTTTGGTCTCATTTAATATACACATCAATATATGTATATATTATTATTATTATTATTGTTGTTGTTGTTGTTGTTTAGCAATGGAATTTAAAATATACATCATCCAATAATATTAATTTCAAATTCAATACATTACTAATTGATCAAATCAATTTAATAAATTAACAAATTAATTTATTGGAGAGAGACATTAATTGATACAATAACAATTTGTCGATTTTATGTTCATATGATTACTCCTACTAGAATTCTATTAATTATATTCATATAATTACTCCCACTTAAATCAAAATTAATTGGAATCACCATTCAATTTTATTTTAATTCAGAGTATTATTTTTCTGTTCAATTGAAATAATTTCAAGCCCGAAAAATTTTAATTTCAACAAATTGAATTTTCAGAAACAGAAAATTTACTATTTAAAATAGTGCTTGTGTAAGTTGTGGCTAAAGAAATATCTTGATATTTCGTGATAATACATGAATGAAGAAAAAAAAATTAAAAAAATTTACTTTTTTTTTTTTAGTGAACATTAATAGTGCCCCGTCCATGAACAGAAATAGGTTGACACTGTTCCTATTGGGTGTTGATCCAATCGACCCTTCAAACTGAAAGTGTTGACACTTCTATGGGAAGTGTGGATAAGTTCTCAAATGTGTCGACCCAGTTTTCAACATGTATCAACACTTGATACTAAACTCATGCAAGTATGGATACTTTCAAAAAGTATTGATACTTACCCCTTTGTTTAGAAAGTGTCGATACTTTTCACGAATTTATTGACACTTTTCATCGATTTTTCAAATATCAACATTTTGTTCAAAGTATTGATACCTAATCCTCTGGGAAATCAAGTATCGACACTCACTCCTCTAATCCTCTGGGAAATCAAGTATCGACACTCACTCCTC
>JAXCLQ010024536.1:13072-98677 GCA_035584115.1 Cedrela odorata
CTAATCCTCTGGGAAATCAAGTATCGACACTCACTCCTCTAATCCTCTGGGAAATCAAGTATCGACACTCACTCCTCGAATGACTATAACTATTGATAATTTTCCAAAAGTATCAATACTCACTTATCGCAAAATTATACTAGAACTCAAGTATCGACACTTTCACTGTAGGTGTCTATACTTTTCACATAAGTGTCGACACTCACTTAAAAAATATCGACACTTAAGCATCAGGTGTCTTCCTTTTGCTACAAATATCGAAACTCTTCACAAAGGTGTCGATATTCGCTGCAAACAGAACAATACTCTGTCTTTTTTATAGATTTTCAATGTTTCCAAAACACATCAAATCAACTCAAAATAACTCCATTCATTATCTAAGCCACAATAAACATACATATGAACATAAATCAACATCCCAACACTAGTTTCACAAAACATACACATATACCCATCTCGACAGTGCCTTGATACCACTTTAAGGCGAAACCTCAGGAAACACCCAGAAATGATGCTCTGTTTCGTACTTACAGCACAAGCGCAACACGCAAGATCAGTTCTCGGGCTCGTAACCGCCACAAGGAAGCCATAACTGTCTCACGTACATGCAGAAAGGTTCCCTACTAGATCTAGACATGTACATATGTATATTTTGGAATTTAAAACAATTTTAAACATAAATGCAAAGTTGAGAAGTCTTAGTTCTTTGATTTGCAGTCTATAACAACATGTCAATCTCCTCACTTGCCTCCAGGTGTATCCACATGTTGGGTTGGCGATAATGGTTTCGATTTCATTTAGGATTTCCTTGCTGTTTATATTAGCTTCACCAAGCTAATCCAAAGCTTTCTCTCTCTAGCCTATTTTTTCTCTCTTATGTTTTTGGTTTAAAACCAAGCACCTATCATAACCTTCACCAAGGAATGGTTCTCTAGAAATTATAGAGAAAATGAAGAAGATGAAGAAGCTTTTGGTTCTATGCTGTGCTAGAGAAAGTAATGTAGCATCTTAATGCTTGTTTTCTACACTCAACACTTAAGTGTTTTTCCTATAGAGCTATCATACACCAAATCCACTTGCCCAATTTCCTCTTCATTTATCAAAATAAATAATGGTTATGTAACAAGGCTTGATTAATTTATTAATATAATATATATATATATATATATAAAAAGCAAGGGAGAGAGTGTGTATGTGTATATATATATATATATAAAGCAAGAGAGAAAGAGAGTGTATGTATTCTATATATAATACAATATTATAATCATTACATATAACATATTATTATTATATTATTACTTTAATCAATATTAAAGTATTATATCATTATATACTAATATAATATCCGTAAATTATATTTACGTTATCCCATAATTGACTGAAATATTTTTCACGCATATGGGTGCTAGTACGTCCTTTCCGAAAATTTTATTTTTTACAATAAAGAATCAAATTGCTACCCGATCAAAATATCAGAACAACATCATTAACTATTTAATTATTATTATATAATAGCAATTGCCATCATCATCAAGTAATCGACTAATGTGTATAACCTTCTAGGTTCATTGTGAGTTGGACATGGGTAGATACAAACTCTTTTGTATCAATTTGGTACAACTTTTTGTATCTAAAGTTCCCAATGATCATGAATGACTTTCAGCAAGATGTTATGGCCCCCTAACACAGATAAATGAATATACTAGATAAACCTATATAGTCGTACGTGCATGTGTAAAGTCCCTTTGCTGTCGACTTCCAATCGAGTGCTAGTTATGGTATCGTCAAACCCCTAACTCAATCATAGGATCAAAACCTCAATCATAGGATCAAAACCTCAATCATATACAGGATTTATATATCCATGAAACACCTTTCCAAATATATATGCTTTGGCCAAAGACTTTATTCTTGCGTATGATAGTTCCACCTAGGATCTCAAGCTCCAATATCTGAACAAACAGATTCCATCTTGGTCATCAACTGTCCTCATACACTTAAACACATTGCTAGCAAGCTTCTTTTACCAGGCGTGGCTAGCCTAGTGCAATATACATAAGTGAACGATGTGCCTCAGTACGGAGGGTAGCTGTGACACCCCAAGTGAAAAGACTAATGGTACATTAGTACGGCTGTGTGACATATCATTAACTGTGGATAATCGCATATGTGATTTGTCATATTTGGTCACGTTTAGTAACATGTTCTCTAATCTATTACTTATATTTATGCTCTTGTGACAAGAAACTCATCACCCAACTATTAGCATTCAATACTAACCCTTCGTAGCTTCAAACATACTAGTCATGTAATATCATACTCCCATATGACATCACTTTAACCGGGAACTGATTTGGATGTATTCAAATCAAAACTCTGTACTCATATCTACAACTCTTTGTAGATAGAGTCTTGACATCATAATACATTACGAAATCTCATTTTGTATTTTATATATGTAATATATATCATCAACTATACATGCAAAATAATATAAAAATTATTTTATTAATCGTAAACAAGTTAAAAATTAATTATAGAAATATATATACATAAGGATGTTATCTTTAAACCGTATAACATGATTGGTTCTATGGCATATCTCTAATAATTGCTAGATGTTAACCATAGTCATTGAGTTTCGAAGAGTTCGAAATGGGATCGAATTGTTCTGTTCCGACTCACAGTTAACATCACAGTGAACCCGAGAGGTTACAACCAATAACTTGAGCTTATTCTTCCTAATAAATAGAATAAATATTATCAATATTATCTACAGAAGAGCTAGCGATCTCGAAGATAATATTTGGCTGAAAAATGTAAATGGTTTACACGTTAAATAGTTTAACGGATTTGAGAGCTTAATTAAATGATCAAAATATAATTTAATCTAAATTATATTATTCTATTAATATTAGAGAATATAAATATAATTACATAAAAATGGCCAAAATTGGGTTTACTAGCTTTAGGACAAGTTTGCCCTTAAATTATTTAATAGAGGCAAACTTATCATTTTATTTTTTACTATTACAAAACTTGTTCGACTAGCTTTGGGGATATTTTTCTTTCATTAAGATGATGAGGACATTTAAGTAAATGAGGCAAAAATATATAAAGTGGTCATTTTGTACTTTTGGAAGAAATGGAATGATATTTTCCAAAATTGAAAAGAAAACAAGTTCTTTATCTTTCTCTCCGTATTCGGCCAAGCTTACTTTCAAAGCTCAAACGTTTGATTCTCTTGAAGACCTACCACTTGAGAGGTTCATCTTCATCACACATCACTAAAGGTTGGTGATTAAATTTTAATTTTGTTTAAATTGATGAAATGAAATCTTAATTGTGTGTTTAATTTGATTAAATCATAAATTGCATACTGATTACTTAATCAAAACCTTCATATTTCTTTCGACTTTGAACCATGTTTATTCTTCTCTCAATCAGTTTGACCTTCTCTAGTCAATCCTACACTAAATTAGGTTCTAATACTTTTTTCTCTCCTGGTTTAAACTATACTACCGGAGATTTACACTTCCTGCCATATCGGGCCTCAAATGGAGCCATTTGAATACTTGCCTGGTAAATGTTATTATATGTAACCTCGATTAACGGCAAGTGTTCGTCCTATCTACCTTCAAAATCTATCACATAAGTCTTTAATATATCTTCCAAAGTCTGTATCGTTCACTCCAATTGGCCAACCACAAAATCCATGGTGATCTGGTCCCACTTCTATTTAGGAACATCTAAACTCTATAACGTCCCTATTGGCCTTTATTACTTCGCTTTGATTTATTGACATGTAAGGTATTTCGATACATGTTTTGCAATATCTTTCTTTTTTACTTCCCATTAGTATAACTCTCGCAAGTCATGATACATCTTGACAATTTTAGAATGCATCGTATAAGACGAAGCATGAGTTTTTCCAGCAATGAATGCTTCAATTCCTGAATTGTAGAACTACTACTTTGTTTTGTTTCCTTACGAGGCTGCCACTATTAACATGATACCCTTCTTTGCATCCATATACAGCTCTTTATCTACTGTACCTTAGCATTTATCTCCTAAGCTATACGAATTTCATTTATAAGAGCAAACCTCACCATACAGATAACGTCCCCAAATCATGGGTAGGGTATGTTTGCTCATAGGGTCTCAATTGACAAGATACGTGAGTAATTAGCTACCTGCCCTTACTGCATCAACACATAACCCAGACCTACTCAAGAAGCATCACTATATATCGTTTACCTTCCCAATCCCAATGGCAAAGCTAATATAGGAGCCATAATCAACCACTCCTTGAGATTTTAAAACTCCTCTCACAGGTATTTAATCCGTACAAACATGACATTCTTTTGCATCAGCCATGTCAATGGAGTAGCTATCTTGGAGAAATCCTCTACAAGTCTTCTATAATACTATGTTAATCTCAAGAAACTCTTAATTTCTATCACATTGGTTGGCCGATGACAGTTCTATCATATTTTTGACAATTGTTTATGCTCCCTCAGTGTATGCAACACCCTTTGAAGGTGCTCTGCATGCTTCTACTTACTTTGGGAATACACCTAGATATTCCCTAACTACTGAAACCTGATCAATATTCAGTCTAATAATTGTAGAATCTAGTACATAAGCTAAATAACCAGTACTCTATTTTCTAAGTAACCTAAGAGCACAGACAACAAATATTAAGTTATGTAGGGTTTCACTCCCATCTCCTGGGTACACTCGAATTGGCTCCTTAGAAGCTTGGAGAGTAATAATCTTCTCTCTGTAATCTACAACTATACAATGCTTCAAATAGCCAGTCCATTTCTAATATAACATCAAAACTCAAAACTTCCAGCAATATCAAGTTAGCACAGTAATTTGTGCCCACCGTTACCTACCACACAATCTTTTAGAATTTTAGACATTATTACCGGGTTTTCTACAAAGATAACTACTACTATAGGGGCATCTAATGACTCTATAACCCTACTCAGATGGATCATAAAATATAGTGATGCAGATGAATGAATAGCCCCTGCGTCAACTAGTACTCTAGCATGAGGAAAATCAATCAGGAGAGTACCTGTGGCATTAGCATTAGGCACTTGAGCGTCTTGATGAGTCAAAGTAAAAACTCGAGCCTGGCTTTTACCAGTAGATGTTTGTTCTTTACCACCTATTGTTAGTCCCCTACCAGGTGGTCTCCGTATTGGATTTTAACATTCTAATTATTTAACTCTACTCTGGTTCAACTAAGTCAGCCACCTTCCATTTCAGTCTCTATGCTCAACGAATTATTGTAAATTATATTACCACAATTAATACACATACTATTTCACCAACATATCCATAATTCTTTGGTGGCTTTTTTTTTTTTATTTTGTCTTTCAGCTTTACCCTTTACCAAGTTATTTTTATTATTCCCAATTTGTTCATGACTTATTTGAAACAAACATATTCTTGTTCATCCTTTAAGTTCTACTTTTAACTGACTGTATTTTACATTTGTTTTCAATCGAATATATCTCATCAACGTCTTTGCTTTACTGTCTAAAAAAATTATTTCTCAAAGTTCACATTTCTTCCTTATTGTGCAATTTTCTTTTTTATCAAGTAACCTTCTAAAATCTATAGAAAAATGATAGTGTTGCCTGATGATACTACCTGAGCATAACCTCATAGGCCAGGATGTGTATGATCTACTATAGTCTTGGCTGTATATATATATATATATATATCCTTTGGCACTTACTTGCCTTCTATTGTCAGTTTCTACCGAGTGACCTACCTTAGACGCCAACTCATTATCCTATATTTCTTCTTATATCTTATTACGTTATCATTTCTCACCTTCTCTATCATAATGACTCTCATCACTTGTTTCCCCTCTACGTCCTCAACAGGAGGTATAATTGACCTTCACTCTAAGGCGACATCCTAAGGTGCTTCCTTCAGTCTGGCTCTACGTCTGGAGGGCATGATTTCTTTGTGGGAGTAAATAGGATCCGTAGTAATTCGAAAAAAACTTATATGCTAGACAGAACAAAATAGAACACGAGAAAAAAGGGTACTGAAGAGGTAGCCCTTGCATGTGAGAATTCTTGGGCATACCACACACAAGACACTAACATTCCCCCACTACAGTCACTGGACTTTAGACCATGTTCTGATACCAACTTTATAACATCCTAAAATTCGACCGGCAGGTGATAGAACCACTCTACCACCCTAAGCCTTACATAACTTATCTAAATACCAATGCGAAACATGTATGCACAACATATTTTATAGAACAAACCTATACAACTCAATGGGCGATATGCCTCTATTGATACTATATATAACACAAATGCTTACATCACAGTACATAATGTACTAAATATATAATTGACTGACCATGTTCATAAATACAATATTCAACGTCAAACTAGACACCATATGACATAACAAACCATACAACACTGTATATATCATCGACCTAATAACCTTGGCAATTACAATGTGTCCCCTCTCTTAAGCTTGTGTCTCATTGATGCTGTATTAGTTTACTAGACATAGGGTCCTGCAAAACTGGAGAGTAAGAGGGGTAAGTCTAAGGAGAGTTAGTGAATGGACGCTAAAAATAACATTAATACATAAATGTCAGTTAAACTAAAATAATTATATATGCAAATACATTTAATAAATACTCAACTCAATCATAAGTTGAATTTGAAGTACTTGTAAGATGAATAATCACACATATATTACTAGAAGCAATCTGGTGTTTAAGGGCGTTACGTATCGCCATCTCCCCAAAGACTTATATGAATTTTTTGGTGCCTTAGGATGTTACGTATCGTCGTCCCTCAAGTCACTATAACTGCTCTCAAGAATGTGACATCTGAGGTAGGAGAATCCAGAGGCGTTACGTATCGCCGTCCCTCTAATTTCGAGTCTATAACCATACATGTGCACATGATCTTTAACAATAAAACAACATAAAGACTCTTAAAGCCATATTAGAAAATAATTCCATGTTCACGCTTCAAATTCATGGAATACATAATCACATCTACAAAATTAATAATCAACTCCATATCTTTTTCTTACATGTTATAACCCAAATCAAAATTCGTAAATCAATAATAATATTCCAACATATTGTTGACATTCTTGAAATCAGTTTTAACAACCGTAACAATTATCGAATTTAATAAACCATGTCCATGTCAAGTTAAAGAATTTAATTTAGTCTTGACCACATGTATTTTAACATTACGTTCAAGTAACGATTTTATATTCATGTTTTAACTTAACAAAATAAATCATTTATATATGATTAATGAACAATCTCAGAAACCTTTCTTAAATAACATGACCTAAATCACAATTCATAAGTTTACAATACCTAACACATCCACAACTTCTTGGAAAAATGGTTTCTATAATCATAATAGTCACAAATTTATAAAACAATGATTCAAGCACGTTTTAAGAATTTAATCAAGTTTTTCAATACATATATTTCAATTATTAAATTCAAATAATTTTTTAAGAAACAATTATCCACTCACCAATTACGGTCTGACCAACTCGTATCAAGTCGTGACAGGTGGGTGCTCCGGTCGACGATACACAATAATGGCTTTCATTAGGATTTTCAATATGGTATGTTTAACTCATAACTGAACAAATATATTATACATGAATACTACACCATAATAAGGAATTAAGATGTTTTGGTTTACTACAAAGTTCGAACTGAAATTATTTTAGTCGAATGTTCACAAACTCATTTTTCGATTACTATTGATAATACTTCACTGAACATGTGACAACTTCGTATTTTTACTGTGATAAATTAGAAATGAATTTTAAGCTGAATTTTTTTTATAAAATATTCTCTTATAAGTCTTATTTCTATGGCTTTTTATAGATTTGGATTTCAAATCTGAATGCTCAAGTTATGAACATATTTCTACACATTGAGCAATATGAGATAGTGTGTACGAACATAACAGAGCAGCCGGTTCCGAATTTTTTTGCGAATTCATCATTGCATGTATCGACCTGGTTTTGAACTTTGTTATTCATTTTTATGTCTAGTTTTCTCAGAATTTATGGCTCGATAATTGGAGGTCTGAAACTTATTCTGTTTCTAATTTTTTGGGCATTGTCCAAAATTCCAACAATCGATATGTACCTTCCTACATGCAATTTAGCATATTATCCCTTAAGTTTTAAGAATCTTATATTCTAGTACTCAATGATATTTTGTAATTATCATGAAAAATAATCGATCATGACATACCAACCCTCTCCAATATAATGTCATTTGATTCTAATGAAGAAAGAATTCTTGAAATTGAAACTATATCACGGCTAGTTAAAGCCTTTGTTTCGACTTCATAATGCCAAAAGACAAAAGTGACGAAGCAATGTAATGAGCTTACACTGCCTACAACATCATCTGAAGTTGGTATTTTAGATTCTAATAGTGATGTTGTTCCAGAATATAATGCAGCATCGCCACTATCTGGTACAATAGAACGCGAACCACATGTGGATAATGATTCCAATAGCGTGTCATAACTTAATTCTTCTATTACTACTACTTTTGTTCAACATAAAAGAAAAGAAAAACAAGTACTCTCGCATTTTCAACTTGATATTTCCAATGTGTTTTCAGAGAGGTTTTATTTTGTTGATAATCAGAATTTATGTTCTATTATGAATGGAAGAAAAATTATTTACTTGGGAGTCTTACTCGGGTTGTACAGTATGTACCTGCAATTGTTTATGAATTTTATGCGAACTTATCTGTGGAAATAGGTTTATAAGAGTTTTCATGGTATAATATTGTGTATGTAAGAGGGCATTTATTTGATTTTTGCCATCTGTGATTAACAAATATTTTAGAAGTGATAATGTGGATGAAGTAAATTTGATGAACAACTCTTTCTGCAACATGGCTTATTAAGACAAATCTGGAGCTTTCTCGAAATCCACTTTATACTCTACTTTGCACTCAATCGCCATTACAAATTGGTCACTTACTTTGCACTACACTACAGTGTCAAAAGATTTAAGGCAAGTGTTGATCTCCATTATCAAAGAAAAACCATTTGATTTTGGTAAGCATGTTTTTTCAAAAAAAAATTTCTCATGTAGGCAGTAAAGTTACAAGGAATGCTCTCCTCTTTCCTTCCTTGATTTATAGGCTGCTTATGGATTAACATATTATTAAGGCTGAGTTAAAAAGTTTATTCTTGCACTGAGATTTCTGGGCATGTCATGAAAATTTCTTCAAGCTCGTGAACCTCCATAACTTGAGAAAGAGCCAAAGCATACTACAATTACTTCCACATCTCAGCCTATCTCAGCAACAAATACAAAATGGCGAGAGTTTGTAACTCGAGCTTTAGCAAATCAATGCAAGACAGGAGGCTATTCTTGAGCAACATGCTGAGACTTTATAGCGTCTCTGTAACACCTGCAGTAATTAGGAAATTCAATTATATAATTTGTTGATATTTGTTTAATTAAAATTTTATGTAATTTAAGATTTTGGGTGAATGATTGGATTGTTGGGTTCAAAATAGTGTTATTTGTTTAAGCCCAAATTTAATTTCATAAAGTTGGGTTATAATTGGACTTTGGGTTAAAAATAATGCTTGGAATAATTTTTTAATTATGGGTAATGAATTGTTGGCCCATTCATTTATCATTTAATCTTAGCCATCCATTTGTTATGATCTCACCCATCAATTTGACATCATCTTGGCCAAGTATTGTAGTTTTATATATGGATGAATGTGGGCCAAGAAAAGTGGAGAATAACTGGCAATCATCTTGGCCATTGGATTAAAGGAATTCATCCAAGTCATCCATTTTATTTAAGTATTAATAGGAAATAAAGAAAATGATTGAATTTCTTAATTTAGTCCATATTTTTACATAGAAAAAGGAGGGAAAAGAAGAAAGAAAGAAAAGAAGAAAATTGGGAAAAGAAGAAGGAACTATGAAGGATGAAAGGAGAAAAGAAGAAACAAGAAAAGAAGAAAGGAAAATGAGAAAAAGAAGGAAACTAGGATGAGTTGTTGGCATAGAAAAATATACTCGTGGAATTTGGGATAGAGGTAAGTAAATTGTGCATGTATTTTTACTATTTTTGAAATAATATGATATATGAGCATGTTTTTTAAAATGGTATGAAAATTGTGAATTTTTGATGTATTATATGCCGATATCAAGTTCATGAAATGATTATTGAATATGTTGTCGATTTGTAAAGTTTATTACTGAAAATAAATTTTATGACTCTAGTCGTTAGTTAATGTTTATTCTAACCTAGCTGAGTCTTGTGTCAAATACAGGACTTGTAAGCTAGTAAGAATTCTGTTTAACGTGTTATGCACGTTTTTGTTATAATCAAAATGAAAAATGTATGCTTTAAGTGGAATACGTAATTACGTTCTAGATCCAAGTCACCATGGGTGCAGGTGACACTAACTGACTGAGCCATTTTGAAAATATTTGTAATATGATTAAACTTTCGTATTATTATTAGAAAGTTTGGAAATTTATTGATATGTTTGAACAAATATGTTATGTATCACATCGACATGAGAAAACTTGCATGATTTACTTACTGAGCTTGCATCTCATTGTTTTATTGTTTAATTTTATTTTTCAGAAAATAAGACATAGAAGGGAGAGAGATCACAAACGAAGATTGTTATGACAGAATAAATTTTGTTTATATGTAATTATTAGTGCAGCTCGGAAGACCAAGAATTGGTTGTATAGTTCATTTTGTATGTGTAAGGATTTTCGATAATTATAATTGTTTAAGACTTATGTAATAATGATGTAGCATTATGCGTACATGTTGGAATGACCTTATGTGTAAAGTATATACGGAAGGGGTTATGATAGTCTCATTCTTATTGAGGCCCTCCTGGTCACTTGAGTTTTGGCAATAACTCCTGCTACTCTTACTCCAATTTCGCAGCCTATAACTCATGTTTCATCTGTTGTAACATCCTTTATTCCAATTTCCCTTGCCTTTGCCTCTGGTGCAACTTCGCAGACCTTTGTTGATAACATTCCTGAACCTACAATTACTACTCCTAATATATCAGTCCAATCCCCACAGCCTCAAGCTTCTGATGTTTCACCTCTCCATTCTACCAAGAAAAGCAAAACCATTTCTTCAGCACCTTTGCGACGCTCCACGCTTAAGCATTAGCTTGGTTGGTTCTTTATGACATGGATAGTTTCTTATCCTTGACATTTGGACGTTTTTCACGAAATTGGATTTATTTTTCAATTTGATGGATAGTTTGATATTCTAATTATTGGATAATGGTTATATTGGATGCTTATAACCTTGTTTTGATCTTGAAGTTTTCATCATTTGGTTATGCTTATCAATGTTTGTTTTTGGGCATTTACATCCTCTATTTTGTTTTAGACAGCTAATTTGATTACCTATATTATTTTTCTAGGCATATTGTAACTTTGTTATGGTGTCAATTACTCTGATTGGTCTAGTTGTGCTTACTTTGGCTTTTTTTGGCAAAAAGAGGGAGTAATATATATTGAGGGAGAGTAAGTTCATATTAAGGGGGAGTAATTATTACTTGTTTCAATAATTTTTCATCCTAACTTATGAGCAAAGTGTTAGTTCGCTACACTTGTATTTGTTTTTGTTTTTGTTTTTTGAGTTGTATATTTTCAGATTTAGACTTCATTTTAGAGATGTTTTGTCAAAAAAATGCCAAAGAGGGAGATTGTTAGGGTTTACAGAATTGGCATTTTTTGGAAAAACATTTTTGTTTGTTGCACGTTTTTGTGGCAACAAAACTGGACATATTACTAATTATCCATGTTTTAATCTTCACATAAATGGATTCCAAGTTTACTAGTTATTTAGACAAAGTTGGACTTCAAGTTTAACTAGAAAATTTGTTTGGTAATTCTACAAATTAAAAAAAAAGAATTATTATTGAGAAACATGGTTTTTATTTAAGAGAGAGTTTTCCTATTTAAAAAAATCTTCTCCTTGTTGGATTATAAAACAAAAACAAGTTTTAAGGTTTTCTATATATATATATATATATATATATGTGGTTATGTGTGTTATTATTATTGTACAGTAGCCTTTTTGGACGCCAAAGAGAGAGAGAAGCCATGTGTTTTTGTTCTCCTTCCTTCTTATTTTATTTTCAAGCTGTTAATGTTTTCTTTTGTGCATTAAAATGAAAACAAATTGATAGAAATTATAAGTCTGTAATTTCTAGCTTCATAAACATAGAGAGTGTTCTCTTAAGTGTGGTTAAGATGTTTATATTCTTCGAGAGAAGAATTTATGCTTGTTGGAGGGAGTTCAATGGCATTTAATAAGGCGATCTTGGTGAATTAAGTCAAAGGAATTTCAACAAGTCAAGGTAAGAGGATCTTGCTGAACAAGGCCACCAAGGAAGATTTAACATAGCGGTGACAATAATAAGAGTGAGTCTTTATTTTGTATAAATCTGTTGGTGTTTATAATTATTTATTTCTTAGTGGATTATTTTCTCTGGGCATGGCCTTGTGGATGTAAAATTGGAAAATCCGAACCACGTTAAAAATCGGTTGTCTCTTTTATATTAAATTTTTGTGTGGTTTGTTAATTTAATTAATTGGTAAAATTAATTAAAGTTGGTAAATACTTGCTAAAACTAATCTTTCACAAATTAACCATTCTTTTCTTGATTTGTGATGATTCACCTCAAAAACTATATCATTAGCTATCTAAACTACTACAAGCTTATGTTTGTTACTGGCTGTTTTGTTTTTTTAGTAATTTTTTTTCATTTTTTAATTGGCTCAATAACCTAATTGGTCATTGGATTGGATGCAGTTGTCTAATGTTTGATTATTTCCTATTTAATGTGTCCCTTTTGAATCTTAAAGTATAATATAACATGTTGGCTAGTATTGTAATTAAGTTATAATATACAACTAATTTGTTATTTTTCATCAATTTATATGAACTAGTGAACTGATTGATATGAACCTCACTAACAATGTGACGAAACCTAACATTAAATATAGTACTAAACCTCAAGATCTTCAATATGTAAGTTTGTTGACTCTTGACCCGTTACTTAATAGGATAAGAACTAAGAGCTACAGCAGTTGAAGACGCCACACCAAGAATCTCAAGAACCACTCAAGGATTTAGGTGATAAGTTTAGTTATTTTTGAATGCCACAATAATAAACTTGATAAGTTTAAGAGTCCTTTCAAGAATGAAAGAATGACACAAAATAACTCTATAATATTATTATTAACTAATAAAAACGTATATGGCTTAGTCTATTTATATAGAGTTCTAAAATTTAACTTAGACTATGGAGTACCAATGCTATTTTTCCTTTTAAATTATAAAAGAAAAACTACTAAATCTGAAATTTGACTTAGAAAATGAAACAACTAAATCAAAAATTTGACTCAGAAAATGAAATAACTATTTCAGAAATTTGACTCAGAAAAGGAAACAACTAAATTGGAAATTTGAATCATTAAAGGAAACTTCTGGAGCCTTAATCATAGTAACTAGGTTCTCTTGAGACTGTTTTAGACTTATGCTAGGCCCTCACGTGTTTGTCGTTTTACTAACTTGTTGAATCACTTCATTTAACGCTTGTTTAAAACGCTTGGCCTTAAGTCTTGTGATTGGAACATTTAGCAAGCTTAATGGATCTTATGACTGATATCTTTAAGTCCGTCCAAGCCTACGTGTGAGTTCCCCATCTTGTATGTGTGGTTGTGCTAGTTTATTTGCATCATTCTCCCTCTCGTGAAGAAGATTTTTCGCAAATCATCTACATCGAAAGGAGATAAGTAAGAAACATTAAAGCTCGTACTAACACCATACTCACCTAGTAATTCAAGCTTATATGCATTGTCATTAATGCGTTCCACCACTCGAAACAGCCCATCACCCCTTAGAGGGAGTTTAGAATGTCTTTGCTTGGGAAAATGGTCCTTCTGCATATGCCACAAAACCTAATTTCTAGGTCAAAGATAATACTTTTGCATCTCTTATTTGTTTGTTTAGCATATTGCTTTGTTCGTTGTTCTATGTGCTACTTTACTTTCTTATAAATCTGCTTAACAAAATTAGATTTCTTTTTGCCATTTAAGTTAACACATTCATTCAAAGGTAAAGGGGTTAAATCTAAAGGAATCAATGGATTAAAACCATAAACAGTCTCAAACAGTGCAAACTTAGTTGCAGAATGAACAAAACAATTATAAGCAAATTCAATATCTGGAAAACAATCTTCCCATGTTTTCAAGTTCTTCTTGATGACTTCGATTAGGGGTGCAGCTATACTACTAAAATCCCAAACAAAGCGCCTGTAAAAACTGGCCAAGCCATGGAAACTTCTTATGTGACTTATCATAATGGGTATTAACAAATCTTGAATTACCTTCACCTTAACCTCATTGACTTTAATCCCTTTAGCACTACAACAAAACTAAGAAATACAAGTTTATCCGTCAAAAGGTACATTTCTTAAGATTAGCAAATAATTTCTCTTTCCTTAAAACCTCTAATACAAGTCTTAAGTGCTCAACATGATCGATCAAATGTTTGCTATAAATCAGGATATCATCAAAGTAGACAACTATAAATTTTCTAATAAAAGCACACAAAACATGGTTCATAAGTCTCATGAAAGTATTAGGGGCATTAATTAATCCAAAAGGCATAACTAACCACTCATATAAACCATATTTTATTTTAAAAGCAGTTTTTCACTCATCACATTCTTTCATCCTAATATGATGGCATCCACTCTTAAAATTGATTTAGAAAACACACAAGATCCATGCAATTCATTTAGCATATCATCTAATCGAAGAATTAAAGAGGTTATTTGGAACCTGACATTGGCGGAGGCGCCACGCACGGGATCACTTCCCGAGTGCTCAACCACTGGAAACGGGAAAGGGGAGACACTGCTGTCACACAACAAGTGCGGAAAGGCTTACCAAGGACCAATACATGTATGTATGTGCATTTGAAAATTTTAAACAATTTAAACAATAGATTAACATGTGTAAAGTACACATATTTTAAATGTCGATCTCCAGAACAAGCTACTCGTTAGCTTCGCGGCTTGTCATACACACCGGGTTGTTGGTGACTGGTTCCGATTACCCGGATTCATATTTGGAAACTTGTGAAACTCCTTTCACTTCTTTCTTTTTCTTTCTCTTTCTATTTTTATTCTCTTCTTTCTTTCTTTTTGATTTTTTTCAATACAAAACCTTCACCATTTACCAATGGCTTTCACGTAAAGGGGAGAAGGAGATGAATAGTTGATGGTTTTTCTCTCAATTCACAAATTGAAAAATTCCCAATAGTAATTTAAAAAACCAACGTGTATAGCCTTATGTTTCTCCAAGCACTTTGTTTAACAACTAAGTGAGTGGATTCCACATGGCAAGCTTTCATCTAAGTACTTTGTTCAAAACAAAGTAAGTGGATTACACATGGCAACTTCTTATGGATGGATTCTAAATCCAATCCAATTTGCATTAATTCAATTAATGCAATAAATATCTTTATATATATATATATATATATATATACACACACACATATATATATATATTAAATTAATCATAGTAATATATATATATGTATATATATAAGATATTTTAATAGAGTGAAAATGAATGTTATTTTATTTATACAATATAAATAAAATATAATTATTATAATTTAATATTATATCATATATATAATTAAATGTAATTATTACTTAACAATGTTTGACTTATAAAAAAATTAATTGTAAAAAAACACTTGGCAATATCACATGGTGCCATTTGTTTACCAAAGATCCATTTGATTAAATAACAATTATTTAATCATTAATAAATAAACAATTTATTTATTAATATCATTGTAACAAATATATCTTTTCTTAGTTTCCATATTTCCGTAAATCTTATTTACATAATCCGAATTATTACTGAAATATTTCTCACGTATACATGTGCTAGTATATCTTAGCCGAAAAATTAATTCTTTACAATAAAGAATTAAATTGTCATCTGATCAAGTATCATAATAATATTATTAACTAACTTAATGATATTGTATATGACAATAATCATCATCATCAAGTAACTCATATATGTGTGACTGTCTAGGTTCACCGTGAACTAGACATGAGCAGATACAAACTATTTCGCATCACTTCGGTACAACTCATTATAACCGAAGTTTCTAATGATCATAATAACCTCTAGCAAGATGCCATAATCCCCAGATATTAATGAATCCATATAGTTGTACGTTCATGTAGTAACATCCCTCTGCTGTCGACTCCCGATTGAGTGCTGGTCATGGAATCGCCAAATCTCTAACTCAATTTTAGAAATAGGATCTCATATGATATACAGGATTCATGTATCCAAAAACATGTACTCTGTCCAAAGATTTCATTTCCCATGTATGACATCCTCGCCTAAGATCTCAAGCTCCAATATTTGACCTAGTAGATTCCATCTTGGTCATCACCTATCCTCATACACATTGCCAGCAAGCTTCTTTCACCAGGCGTGGCTAACTCGGTGCAATATACATAAGTGAACGATGTGCCTTAGTACGGAGGGTAGCCGTGACACCCTTGGTCAAAAGACTAATGGTACACTAGTACGGCTGTATGACATATTATTAATTGTGGATAATCACACATGTGATTTGTCACAATTGGTCACGTTTAGTAACAAGTTCTCTAACGTATTACCTATGTTTATGTTCTTGTGACATAAGACTCGTCACCCAACTATTAGCATCCAATACTAATCCTTGGCAGTTTCAAACATACTAGTCATGTAATGTCATACTCTCATATGACATCAATTTAATCGGGAACTGATTCGGATGTATTCAAATCAAAATTCTGTACTCATATCTACAACTCATTGCAGATAGAGTCATGACATCATAATACATCACGGGATCTTATTTTGCATTATTTATTTAATTAAAACAACTGTAAATGCAAAATGATATAAAGTGTCATTTTATTAATCGTAAACAAATTTATAATTAATTATAGAAATAAATATACATAAAATGATGATGTCCCTGAACCATATAACACGATTGGTTTTATGGCATATTTCCAAAAGGGATGGGATGTAAATACTTTACCGTAATGTTGTTGATGGCCCGACAATCAATACACATCCTCTATGTCTCATCCTTGTTAAGCACTAGTAGCACAGGAACGGCACAAGGACTCAAGCTTTCTTTACCATACCAATTTTTCATCATCTTGTTAACTTACCGTGAAAGTTTCATTGTCTCGTTAGGATTACTGCTATAGGTTGATCGGTTTGGAATTGCTGTACTAGAAATGAAATCAATTTGATGTTTGATTCCTCAAATTGGAGGTAAACCAAGAGGCACCTCTTCGGGAAAAACATCCTCAAATTCCTGCAAAAGAGAAACAACACTGCCTAGCAAAGATTTGGCAAGATCGTTAGTACACAAAAAGTCTCCTTATACATGAGTACTATAAGAGGCTGTTGTGAAAGTAAAGCTTTCTTAATCTCACTTATTTTTTTAGCATAAAATTGTATTTTTTCTCTCTTACACTCACTGAGGCTGCAACTCTCTTTTTTTCCCTCGTCTCATTTTCTTTTCTCCCAGCTTTGACTTATCTCTCTTTTTCTTTTCTCTTTTCAATTGCTTTTTGTATCTTTAATTGATCTTTGAGAACTTGTTTTGGAGTCAATGATACAAGTGATATAGGTTGCTTTTTAATGATAAAATAGTACCTATTTTTGAAATTGTTATGTGTAACTCGCCGATCGTACTGCCATGGTCTTCCCAACAAGATGTGACATGCATACATAGGCACCATATCGCAAAGCACTTCATCCTTATACTTGCCAATGGAAAATGCCACCAACACCTGTTTTGTTACCTTAACTTCTTCGCAATTGTTTAGCCACTAAAGCCAGTACGGTCATGGATGCTTCATGGTAGGTAACGTCAATTTCTCTATTAATTTGGTGTTGGTCATGTTGGTGCAGCTTCCACCATTAATTATAACGCTACAGACTTTGTTATTCATAAAACATCGAGTGTAAAATAAGTTCTCCCGCTGATTATCTTCTTCTTCCTTAACCTGCACTAAGAGCTCGTCTTGCCACTAATGATTCTCCTTCCAAAACACATCGTTCTTCATATGCTTCTTCAAGAAGTGCCATATCATCTTCTGACTCAACCTCCTCTTGAGCATTGGTCACTATTACCCTTATATTTAGGCATTGGCTAGCTATATGACCCCAGCTTTAACATTTAAAATACTTAATGTCACAATTTCTAGAAATAGTAGATCTAGTGTTACCTTGTTTTGGTGTCGCAACTTGTATGGCATCCTTGAAGGGTTCAGACTCAAGTCTAGTTGATGGAAACTCGTCCCGTTTAGGGGCTAGTCTTCAAAAGTTTGTAACAGTCTTGTTTGTTCCCATCCTAGCCATGTTCCTCGACTTCAATTGTTGCTCAACTTTGATGGCTTGGTGCACCATATCTGTCAACTCCACATAATGTTGCATCACCACCACATTGCTATCTCACGGTTTAAACCGTTCAAGAATCTAGCTATGTTAGCTTCTTAGTCCTCCTCTACATTCACTCAGATCACAGTAACTTCTATCTCTTTGTAGTATTTATCTATACTTTTAGATCCTTGAGTTAGACGTTGCAATTTGTTGAACAACTCTCAATGGTAGTAGCTTGGGATAAAATGTCTTCTCATGATTGCCTTCATCTCGTCTCACTTCTCAACAAAACATTCTCAATTTCTCATCTTATCCTTCAACAATTAATCCCACCAAACAATAGCATAATTGGTGAATTCAATTGAAACAAGTTTTATATTTTTGATCTCGGAGTAATTATGACAAGCGATGTCACAACCCCGTACATAACTTCACACATAAAGTATTAGCATCAATATTCTAGAATTTTTGCGCAATGCTACATGATTATTACATATCTTAAGCAACCATAGATACCAAAAATCATTACACATACAAAATGAACCATATAACTAATTTCAGTCTTTTAAACTACACTATTAATTAAATGTAACAAAAATTTCGTTTATCCATAACTATCTTCGCTCGCATCCCCTCTCTTTCTACCTTTTATTCTCTGAAAAATAAAATTTTATAATAAATAACGAGATGCGAGCTTAATAAGTAAATTATACAAGTTTTCTCATGTCGATGTGATACAGAACATATTTGCTCATTAGTTCAATAAATTTTCAAACTTTCTAATAATACAGAAGTTCATTTATATTACAAATATTTTCAGAATGACTCAATCAGTTAATATCACTACACCCACGGTGATCTGGATCTAGAATGTAATTACGTATTCCGCTTAAAGCGGATATTTTTCATCTCGAATATAATAGAAACCTGCATAGCTCGCAAGTACCGCATTTGTCACGAGACTCTGCCAGGTCAGAATAAAAATTAACTAACGCTAATGCTATAAAAATATATTTTTATTCATAAACTTTACACATTGGCCACATTTTTAATAATCATTTCATAACTTAATATTGTTAGATAAACATCAAAATCCATAATTTTCAAAATATGCTTAGATATCATATTATTTCAAAAATAATACAAATACATCACAATTTACTTACTTTTATTCCTGATACTACGAGTATATTTTTATATTAACAACTCGTACTAATTCCTTTCTCTTTCTCATTTTTCTTTCTTTTTTCTTTTCCTTCTTTTCTCTTTTCTTCCCTTACGTTTTCTTCTTCTTTTCTTTCTTTTCTTCTTTTCTTTCTTTCCTTCATTTCCCTCATTTTCCTATGTAAATGTATAGGTTCAATTAAGAAATTGAATCATTTCTTTATTCCTTATTTACACTTAAATGAAATTGATGGTTAGGAATAATTCCTTTAATCCAATGGCCAAGATTATTACCACATATTTTCCATTTTACTTGGCCCACATTCATCCATATCCAAAACTAATACAATTGGCCAAAATGATACCAAATGGATGGGTAAGATTAAAGCAAATGATGGTTAAGATTAAATTATAAATGAATGGATTGGAAAAAAAAAAGGTCATAATTTCATGATTGGGCCTAACAACTTATTTTCCACGATTAAAAAAATTAATCCAAACACTATTCTTGAGCCCAAAAATCCAATCATACACCAAATTTCTAAATTACATAAAATTTTAATTAAACAAATAACATCAAATTATACAATTGAAATTCCTAAATATTACTAATGTAACAATCGAAGATAATCTCCATTCTTTTTCCCAATATAGATAAGTGTTAGGATCATTTTCTACCTTAAAAAAGTGAAATTTTCACCTTAATGCTTCCAAAATCACCTTCTCACTTAGGTATACCCATCCTTGCTTCTTTATTCCCATAACTATGCCTAAACTTGTCTTGGTTCATTAGTAGTGCATCTAACTCCTCTTCACCTTCAACTTCACCCTATTGTGCCCTAGGTTGCACTCGCCTAGGCGGTTTTCTAATGAGAGCATTTTGATGTTGCCCTCTAGTTGCCTTCTCTTCCAACCTATTCGTCTTCTCATAAATTTGCACCAATTCAGGCCTTATCATCCGCCTCATCTCCCCCAGCAACGCTTGTAATTGTAGATTCAGAGTGGTTGGTTGTTATACCTCTTTAGTTAAGTTTTCTTTTTAATTGTGTGACATATTTAGAATATGTAAAAACATGGTTAAAGACCTCACAAGCACTCTCTCGCATGTTGCACTAAAAAAAGATTCTCTCACTCTCGCATTTGGCACTCAACGACTTTTATCCTTTTATATTCTCACCACTCATGCCTTTTTTTCGCTCGTTATGTCTTCTTTTCACTCTTAATTAGATTTAAGAACAATCGAGATTATAGGCGGTAATTAAAAAAGAGGGAAAACCAAAACAAATCACAAAATTTAATAAGAAATTGTCAAGAAACTGATGTAAACAATTAAAATGACAATAATGGTTCAACAGTAAGGAATGCTAAATCAACACCACAAGAAATTATAAGAATGGTGAACAGCAACAATTCTGAATTTCTTTTCTTTCTCTTCTTCCTCTTCTTTGTTTCTTTTCTTTCTCTTCTTTCTTTTTTTCTTTCTCTTCTTTTTTTTTCTTTCTTTTCTTTCTTTTCTATTCACGTTTTTTTATGAAACCAGAAATAAGAAGTATAAATTAAGACAAACTAAAGCGTAAAAAAAAACACAAAAATTCGAATCAGACTAGTCAAGGGAGAATTCGGCCAACCTAAAAGACCCAAAAGAAATTTGACCCCAAATCAAAAAAAAAAAAAAAAAAAGCCCTAATTGGATTAGAATAGAAAGAAAAGAATCCCTAAAAACCGCAATTCAAAATTCGGCCAGCCAATATATATATATATATATATATATATATTTTTTATTTTTTCAGAGTTGTAATTCAAGGAACAATGATCAATAAAACAATTAAAGGATAATCCAAACTTGCCTTAGAACCAAAGCTCTAATACGAGCTGATATAAACCTTGTCAACAATGTGATGAAACCTAACACCAAACGTAGTACTGAACACCAAGATCTTCAAGATGTAAATTTGTTGAGTCTTGACCCGTTACTTAACAAGATAAGAACTAAAAACTACGGTAGTTGAAGACGCTACACCAAGAATTTCAAGAACCACTCAAGAATCTAGGTGATAAGTCTAGATATTTTTGAACACCACAAGAATGAACTTGACAAGTTCAAGAGTCTTTTCAAAAATGAAAGAATAACACGAAATAATTCTCTCATATTATTATTGACTAATAAAAAAAGTACAGTGTTTGGTTCTTTATATAGAGTTCTAAAATTTAACCTAGATTATGGAGAGCTAATTCTATTTTGATATGTGGCATTCCCTCTTTAAATTGGAAAAGAAAAACAACTAAATCAGAAATTTGACTCAGAAAAGGAAATAACTAAATCAAAATTTTGATTCAAAAAAGAAAATAACTATTTCAAAATTTTGAATAAGAAAATAAAACTTTTAGAGCTTTAATCATAGTGACTAAGATCCCTTGAGGTTGATTTGGACTTATGCTGAACCCCCACGTGTTTTTCGTTTCACCAACTTGTTGAATCAAGCCATTTAACGCTTCTTTAAGACACTTGGCCTTAAGTTTTATGATTAGCCTATTTAGCAAGCTTAACGAATCTTGTGACTGCTGTCCCTGAGTTCTTCCAAGCCCATGTGTGATTTCCCCCTCATATTACTAATTATATGATTAATCTTTATTTATAGGTTGCTGGATGTTTCAACCAGCAACTTTTGCATTGGCCTTGTTTTTGAATGTCTGTACTTTAATCTAAAGGAGTTCATGATGACACAACCGCTAGCCATTAAAAATCTGTCCACAATAAAAGTAAGTGATCTCTTTTTGCCCTTTCGAATTTTATGTGGTGGTAAGGAACATATTTTTAGTAGTTTGCAGGAATTCTTTTTATTACATGGAGAAACATGGAAGCAAGCGTTTCTTAATATTTCTTTTTCTTCAATGAATAAATTCAGATGGAGAATACTGGCACTGCACTATCTTGTTTCATTTTATACTTATCAAGTTTGATTTCTTTCTCATCTTGGTATTATCTTGTGATAATTGTTCCTATTGACCTTTTCCTTTCGATTTTTTTAAAACTATTTTTAAAAAATTTTAGAAATGAAACAGTTCCATTTTGTTTTAAGTGGCTTTTGAAATTAATTTTTCCATGACTGATAAGAAATTATTAAGAATCATTAAAATTGTAGTAATTTAGCCGGAATATAATTATTGAAAGGCTAGAATGACTTAATTGACACAAGTGTCAAAAGAACATAGTTGCATTTCAATTGATTAAAATTATTTCAAGTGCTATATAAAGCATCTATGGTTGACTGAATTTGTGTTGCATTCAGATTCAAATGAAATTATTATTTACTTATTTCAAATGCCATGAGAATTATGCGTGCCTGAGTCAATCGCTATGGTAGCTCTAGTATCCCCTCTATGTCTTTTAGAGTTTATTGTTAAAAACTATTGATTTTTGGTCTTAATTTCACAGAAATCTTTGCATCAAATTCTACATGGTGTTGCTTATTAGCATGCTCATAAAATTTTGTATCAAAATTTGAAGCAAGAGAATTTGCTGTTAGATCAAATTAATGACATTGTAAAAATTGCAGATTTTGGATTGGCCAGGCGAATTGGTGTTCCTCTTGAGGAATATAGTACCAAGGTGTCTGCTTTTATTATCCCTAAATTGGTGTTAACATTTTAGCTTAATTATCGGGCTATTTTAATATGTTTGTCTAGACTTTATGATTCATCAACTCATTATTTTTTGTTTATGTATGTTAAGTTCAAATTTTATGTTAATTCATTCCCTATCAAAATTGTTGAATTTGAGTTAGTTTTTCATTAAACAGAGACAACATGCCAACATAAGGTTAAGTAGGCGCTCAAGCAAAGGATTGAAAGAATGTGTATGCTAACATAAGACTAAGTGGACACTCGAGCGAAGGATCGATAGAATATGTGTGCCAACTTAAGGCCAAAAGGATGCTCAAGCGGAAGGTTGACAAAATGTGTAGAATGTATGGGTCAATCTAAGCCAATTAGCCACTCAACTAGACTCTTCCGCCAATCTAAAGTCAAGTGGCTACTCGAGTGAACTAGTCCGTCAATCTAAGGCCAAGTGGCCGCTTGAGCCAACATGAATTTGGTTCATCCACCAAGACATCGCTAACTTATGGGTTATTTAAACATTTGTTTTTCAGTTTAAAACCTAATGTTTTAAAGATGATCAGTTTTTATGGGAAAGTCTTATATAAAAAAACATGTTTTTTCATCTCATAAAAGGTCGAGAGCCTTATTACAACTTATTATTGTCTTTTTCTCAAGCGAAATTTAGTGAGTTGCGTAGTAAATGAGTTTTTCTCTTTGTGTGATCTCTTGATTACTACCATTCTTGTCCTTACATCAATCCAAAAAAGAAAGCTTTATAGTTATGATTGTTGTTAATAGCTGGAGTTCCAATATTATAAACGTGTCGTAAGGAATCCATTAACGAAATAAGATTTCAGACTTCTGAAGTTAGAACTACTTGGAGTGGGTGATTTGTAAAAATAGTTAGATTTGAGTGCCAAGAGTTTTTATATTAAATCATAAGTTGCAAGTTTTTTTTTTTACTAGTGGAATATTTTGCTGGCTCTTGTATCAGCCTAGAAGGTTTTTATCCCATGAAGAGTTTTTCATAAACTTTTTCTTCGTTAACAAATTCTTGACTTTCTCTTTTACTTATTACTCTTGAATTTATTTACTTTTACATCCTTATTTATCTCTTTTTCTTTAATTTAGATACAACAAATCTTAATGTATTTTAATTTATTGTTAGTTTAAGCTTTTCGTTGTGTAAAACACCTTTCACCTCCAGTGAATCTAGGCTTTTCACAAAATTTTGGATAACAATGTTAGTGTTAACTTGATTTCTAACTGTAACATTAGAGTTAACTTTGTTAAATTGCTCGTTATAGTATTTAGGTTGCATATTACTAGAAAAAGTTTTAGAAACTCATTTCACTTCTTTTTGGATTGTCTATTTGAAATTTTATTTATTTTTAAGTTATATATACATATATTGAGAATTTGTAAAACATTATGAATATTGTAAAAATATATTTATTTTTTCTAATTATAATTTTCTTCATACAAACCACTTTTAACTCCTAAGTAATGACAAAATTTTAGCTATTAATTTAGCTACTAATTATAATATATATATATATATATATATAATGAATGTTATAAACTCATCAATAATATCTATTGGATTTGAACTATTGGATTTCATACAATTAATAATATAGTGGGCATGTAATGTTGATGGTAAGAATCAAATTAGATCGTAAAAATCATGAATATCTTTTTCAATATATTTTTTCTGTATTTTAGACATATATATATAGAGAGAGAGAGAGAGAGAGAGAGAGAGAGAGAGAATTTTACTTATTATATTATTATTTTTTGCCCACCAAGATAGAGTATGGAAGTTTTGTTATTAAAAAAAAACACACTAATGGAACATTTTATTAAAAATCTCTTGAGTACATTAAAAACCAAGATAGAGTGAGGGCAAACAAACAGCAATAGAAAAATGGTAACAAACATTAGTTTGAAGAGCTTTCCGAATTTCAGTCTAGTAGTTTTAGTTAAATCATGACCATTATTAATATAAAACACACGTTCTGGTCATCTCAACTGATTCAGCAGTGTTTTTATTCTTGTATTCGAATTTTGCATCACAATCAAATTTTTGTGAAGTCTTCCACTTTCTGTTCATCAAGAACATCCGGCATTAACATTGTCAGAACTTCTTTGCATTTAACTGGGGGATACCTGACAAATATATGAATTATAATAATTAGAAGTGATACTACGCTTACAATATATATATATATATATATATAAATATACATCTTTAATTTGACCAACTTGGGAGTATTATCTCAGGACCCTTTAAACATTAACTAAGAGTAATGACTTACTTGGGAGGATTTTCTGCCGACTTGCAATTTGGAAGGCACTCAATAGTATAATCATAACTTGGTAACAAAAAAAATGCGGTCTGTCCAGGGAAGATTAAGGTAAATTACTAAGGAAAATACATATAACAAATAATTAAATACTCTTATGAATTGTTTTTACAAATTTATTTATACAAATTGATATAATATTGTCACATCAATTTATATAAGTAAAAGTTGTACTAGAATTTATATTCTTAATATTACTGTAAATAATTAGAGACACATGCAAATCCTATTTGTTCAAGCATAAAATAAAATAAAAAATCAATATTACAAATCAATTGGTATCATAGGAAAAGCTTTAATTTAAATTAGTCTTGCGCTGTATCTGTCGTAGCGATATAAAACTCTATGCTTCGTAGACCTAGGCTCAATTTTAAAGAAAAAAAAAAGTCACGATAGAGAGTTGTATTATATAATGATAGCAAAAGATAACAAATTTAATTTAATTTGTAGAGACACTTAAAAAAATAAAAACAAAAACAATTTCATGACTATACTATGACAATAGCAATGGAAATGGTCGTGTTTCAAGTTAAAATTTTAAATTTTAAATAAAATAGAGGAATGGGAAATTTTGTCTTTGATTTCAGTTAGAAATTTTAAGTCAAAAGCTCTCGACGGTATACCGACTTTGAAGTATTAAATGCTTTCAATTGATTTTGATTCTATTAAAAGTTGTTCAGTTGCATTATATGAAATGAAAATCTATGAAAACTAACTAAAATGTATATATAATATAAATATTGGGATCAATTCGAAAACTCTCTCAAATTTTAACAGCTCAACTAAAACATTAATGTTTTATTAAGAGCTTAAAAAGAATTTTACACGGAGCTTGAATTAAATTCAACAAATAAACTAGAGTCGTCTTACTAGCTATAGCTCGCACATTACCTGAAAACACAATTGGTCATCCTCTCCAACATATCCCCAATATTCACTATAAACGAACTGCAAAAGTAATTTTGTTAGATAATATTGCATGTCGAAAATCTAATTCAAGAACTAAAATATCAAAGTAAAAACTTTTCGTCAATATAACTAACTCACCCTTTCAATGGATCTACGTTCTCCCATATTCGAGGTTTAGCATCTATATTTTTGCATATCTACAATAAATTTACATATAAAAATATTTAGTAAAAGACATGAAAGATTAGCAGTGTTATAGATCAAAGTTATATATATATATATATATATATATATATAGTGGCTGAGCCAAAAATAAAAAGTTTGGAGACCAAAATGATAAGAAAGTAAGTTAAATATATATATATATATATATAAGAAATTTTATAAATTTTGGAGTTAAATGTTCTTTTTTCAAAATTAATGGGTTAAAGTATTAAAAACTTAAAATAGAGAGCCCAAATGTTTTGAAATAAAGTTATCTTTTTGGGGTTAAATGCCAATTTATCAAATACATAGGAGCCAAAGTATAAACAAATATTCCCTCTGGTTTACAGTGTATAGATCGATTGTGTCATACCTGAAGACCCGGATACTCTGTAGCCAAGAGCGTAATTAAAAAACCGTCACCATGTGCTGGTGTTCCAAGTTTATATTCTTCTGAGGGTTCAACATCTTCAAACAAAATGAGCAAGAAAATTCAGAAATTAGAGATATAAAAATTCGACAAGGAATTTGAAATTGAAATATTTTGTGATTCTTTAAATTTAACCTTCGTAATGATGAAAAACGATGTATGATAGAGCATCGCCAAGTAAAATTTGTTGATCGAAGAAATAAACATTGAGATCAAGAGCAATGGCCATTATTCTTGCCACTGCTTTCCCCACATTTCTATAAATGTTAAAAACAAAAAATAATTACTATAGAACTTAAGTTGTAGAAATTTTTAACACATACAAATATAAATTATTTTTTCGCTTTAGCTCCAACACAAATTTATTAAGATAAAAACCCTAGACCCTTTGCATGTTGTATCATTTTAAAATATCTTATTATTTGAACTAACTACTATCTATGTATTTTTCTTTACGACATTAAAATAAACATGACCATCGTGAGCTGTAAAACGCGTTTATTTATTTATTTATTTTTTTTAAAGAAATCGAGGAAATATATTAAGAGAAAACCATGCTCCTGATGATTTTATTTTAATATAGCTATTGTGTATGTAAATAAATAAATAAAATCAATATTTAGTCATAAACTTACAGTAACTCTTGATGATATTTCAACAATGTCTCTTTCCATCCGGGGCAAACATCTAAACCACATGCATAAAATATGTTTTAAATTTTGGTAAGATATTATATAAATATTTAAAAATTAATGCAAATGTCTCACATGATTATCAATTGCTAAACATTAATTATTGAATCATTTCAGTAAATTAATATATCTTTTTAAGCTTAATTATGTTTTCCTTTGTTAATTACCGGCCGGAGGCCAAAGATTTGGGCCACGTAAGGGATGATCTGCATCTTGATCAGCTTCTTGAATCATTTGAAATGCCTCTCCACGAGCTTCCACAATCAAATTGAAAATAAAATCATTAGAAGATTCATGATATATTTGAAAAAATTCGATGGACATATATTTCTGAAAACAGCTAATAACCTTGTCGATTAGTTTCTTGATCCATCAACCGATTTATTCTGTAGCCTCGTTTTTTTCGGTATAGGAGCTTCAGTTTTTCATCCTTCGGCAACGCAAAAAACTTCTTACTTTGGGCAAAGACCTCATCCATAAATTCTTGGCTTACGCCATGATTTATTATGTAGAAAAATCCTGAATCCATGCTTGCCTGAATAAGAAAAATTAACGTACATATCATCGCTACAAAATAGACTGCTGTTCCATAGTGTTAAATTCTAAGTGTATTTCATATGTATAATACATGCATGCTTTATTAATTTACATAGATTTTGATTCTTATTATAGAATAAACTGATATCTTTTTGACTAAAGCGGCAGTTTGGTGGATATCAGGATCGGAGAGATCGATGCAGTTAAGGACGGCTGATACTTGAGTTTCTCTACCATTTCCAGTCTGATGATCAGCCATGTCTGATGTGTAAGAACCTTAGTCTAAAGGCTGACAATATATGAAAGAAAGGCTTTGGAGAGACAGAGATAAGCTAAAAGGGTGTATTTATACTACTTCAGTCAAAGCAACAATTATAATTACTTACATAATTAAATTATCCAATAATATTATGAATATTTATATAATTTATCGATCTAATTTATTAATATATATATATATATATATAATTTAAATATTTGTTAACTAATACTCGATATTATTAAACAATTGGTTGATCATCATGATGAACTGTAATAGCATTAGGAATTACGTGGAGAAAAATCGTTATTTTTTACTTTGTTTTATTAGTTTACAGTTAACATTTGGTGTTCTATTATTAAACATTAAGGGTTTTTATTACTTCATTTGGAGATGCTTATAATAAAAATGGATATTTTATTGTGTAGCAATTACGGTTGTATTATAATGATATGAAAGTTAAATTAAAAATTAAAATAACTAAATCTTGAAATTGAGATGCTAAGAAACATAAAAATAAATATTCTATTATGTAGTTATTAGAACTGCATTACCATGATTTGAGAATAAAAAATTTAAACAAGTAAATCATGATATTAAGATGACTAGAGTAATAATATATATTCTAATGTGTAACTATTAAGACTGGATTGTAAAATATCGTATATACTATCATGTTGAAGTTGTTGTTGTTGTTGTTGTTTTTTTTTTTTTTTTTTGTTAAAACAGGATACAAATACTAAGTATTATATTTGTTAGTTTAATCACTCAACTTTGAAGTATTAAGTGTATACATGTATTATCAAGAAATGATAATCTACTATCAAGAAACATTAATATTTTTCTATTTTTTAAGAAACGACAATATAATCATATGGCCTATTTTTTTCTTGACAAAAGAATTAATGATAGAAATGATTTACTGACTAAAATGCTTCAAAGTTGAAAATTCTCTTGACATAATCATAGGAATATTTCCATATTTACGAAAAATTCATGGTATCTTGAGGTAAGCTGGGAGTAAACAAAGGTTTCCTCCTCAGCTTGAGGAGGATGACAAAATCATAGGAATATGTTGAAAATCCTTAGAATCATTCTTAAGATTTATTGACCGATTTACATAGCTCAAATCAAAATAATTGTCAAGTAAACATGCATTTCAGCTTGAAGAATCAGTTGTGTTTGTTAGCATTTGTTTATACTAACGTGGCAAGAATTAGTTAAGCAAGTTAGTTAGTTAGCTGAGTAGCATTTTGTTCACGTGCTAAAGTTTTAACTAAACAAAAGACTTATTTATTGTAAGGTTGTACACAGTTTAGGATTACTAGAAATACAAAGAACTTTCTTCTATGTTACTTTGCTCTGCTTCTACATTCTTGATAACTTTTTTTTTTATTTCTTGAGTTGAGATGTTTGATCTTGATTGAGTTGAGATCGAATCTCTACAATAATCATATATCATAAATAGTCAATTTTTTTTATGAAAACTAAATTTCTCAATTCTATCATTGTCATTTTAGTCTTTGATTTTTCTAAAGCTTTGTAATATATTTTGAATTATCAATAAAATAACAATTTATTGGTCATAATTTTTTTTTTATGAAAACTAAATTCCACTGTTATAACGTTGGGTATACCACCTAAGGCATGACCAAAGTCCAAATAAGCCATAAGCCCAAGCTAAAGGTTTGTAAAGGACGAAAAAAGAGCTTCAAGCCTAGTCCAAGAGACATTAATCAAAGGATAATAAGAACCTTAGGAATAGTGAGGATGAGACTATCCAAGGTTAGACGAAAGGCCTCGGGTTTGATTATTAATTTCAAGAATGTTATGCAAACTCACAAGTGAACAAGTCGAATAAGTAATAAAGTAATGAAATGAGTATCATCCCACGAAAATTGTTATAAACTAATTCCACAAACTTGAAATAATCCTAATTTTATTTTGCTAATGAAGTTTGATTGAGAAAGTTTAAATCTAAATTTAAATACAATAAAAGTAGTAAATGAAATTAATAAGTTAAAACTTTAGGGTTATGATTTTACCTTAATTAATTAGTTCCTCTCTTTTTGTTCTTTTTAACAAGAATTAAATTTGGTTGCTAGTTGAAAATCCATGAATTATTCACATAGCTCCTCCCGAGGTCTAAAGAAAATACCTATAAAACTTAACTGCTATGTTCCTATGCAAAGTTAAAATATTAAAAGATTCATTAAAATTGATGGATCTCTTTTAAGAACTACACAAACCATGTAAGTATATCCCTATCTTACATATAATTTATGATATTCAACACAATGAACTAAGACACATAAATTAGTTTTCGCTATCATTATAATTAACAATTCAACTAAATAGTGATTAATTATTTAGAAACATTAAGAGTAATATTGAATGCATCAACTAAGATAGAAAATCCATAATTAAATTAAATAAAGGGCTAAAACATTAAAGTTAGGCTATATCATAACCCTAAAAGAATAAATCTACTTCATAACAAAACTTGACATAACAAATATTAAATAACAAAACATAATAAAAGATTTGAAAAACTTAGTGGTTTAAAGCTTCGCCGTAGAATTTCCTCCTTTGCTTTGCTCCTCCTTTCCAAGCTCTCTCTCTCTCTCTCCCTAATGTCTTGTGCTCTTTTTCTCCTCCATATTGTCTATCTTGAAATGGTGATTCTAATGCCTATTTATAGGCAAAGTCCAACCCATTTACATCATCTCCTTCATCATTATCCATTAAGTTTTCTAATATTCTATCCTTCTGCATCATCGCTTACATCATATGTCAAATTACATCATTGCTTACATCATATGACAAATTACATCATTACTTACATTATATGCTAAATTACATCATTACTTGCATCATAATGACATTAGCGCTTACAAGCATAATATAATATTTATTTTTAGAATACTCGATCTTTAAAATGTGATAACTTCTTTGAACGATCTCTGATTCGAGTTAATCTTTCCAAAATACTTAAAGCGATGAGCTGATTCGAATAAGATTCAATTTACAGCGATGAACTTGTCATAAATAGTAACATTTGGTGGGGTCCACATGTAATTTTCCATCATTTTTATCTTAAAAATGAAAAATACAAAACTATGTAATATTTTTAATAATAATAATAAAAAATTTACAAGATCTAAGTTAAAATTCAAGTTTAAATAGATAAAATAACTCTATAAAAATAGAGTTATCAAAGATTTCAGATATGCACACAATCTGAGCTCATCTCAGGTGACTAAAGAAGCCTTGGACAAGGATTTCCGAGACCTCTAAATAGTTACATGCCAAGGAATGATTTATTTCTTTCCCAAATACTTTTCAGATCATTCCATAATAATAATTCTTAACTTAATAGATGTATTATGTAAGATGGGCTCGAAATTCCACGAAATTCGGAAAGCCAATGCTTATCAAATGGAATCTCCTTAATTCTCACACAACGAAATCCTTGTTTTCAGATTTTATAGAATTCTACTAAAATTGAGAGACTTAAAGAAACTTATAAAAGGAGGCCAAGAACAACCAGATACGCATTATGATGAACTGAAGGCTAGACTTGATAACCGAATTCGAGCAAATATTTTCCTTTGTCTTTCTCTTTTCTCTCTCTCACATTACAAAGCAAAACCCTAACTAAAGTATTTAAGGGTTTTTACCAAAATACCGGCTTTTACCCCTAAGAGTTTCATTGTGATCGCAGGTTAAACAGTTAAGTCAAACAAGAAGAAAAAAAATTGTGTTGGTGTATTGGATCCAAAGAATGATTTTTATTGCATCAACATCTGGCGCCGTTTATGGGAATCTGAACAAAAAGTCAAAACCCACTACAAAAAAAAAGATCATGGTGACCACACGAATTTGTGCAACAAAAAACCTAGCAATAAGAGAGGGAAATCTCTAAGATAATCCCCTTAAGAAGATAGTGGTCGCTAACCAGAACGATGATAGTCGACTGCCACCCTTGGAGGGTGAAAACCACTGTTCAGAGGCTTCATCTCTACGTCAAAATTCCTTTTACCAAGGAATCATAGAAATTGCATGGTTGGTTAAGAAGCTAGCTGACAACGGAAAACAATATGCAAAAAAAGACAGAAAGATCCAGACGTTGGTTGAGGAAGTTGCGAGGATGAAGAAGATGCTTTAAGCCAATTCTCATGAGTTAAAGACACTAAAAGGCTGTAGAAAGCAATATTCCAAGTGCTTCACATACCAAGAACCGTGAAACCAATCCCTGACAAAATACCACCAAGAGAAGACATACATCCACGGAGAAAGTGAAAAGAAAGTTTTTCAATCATCCACCTAGGGAGCTGCAAGGGGAAGATTCTACATTTAGGTTTATCAGTGAACATGAACTAGAATCCCAATATTCCTCATATGATTCGACAATTATTCGTAAGCGAGGGTCAAATAACAGTTCTAGTTCGAAAGACATGAAGACGTTTCTTAATAAAAAAAATAGCGAAAAGAGAGAGAAGGCTCTCTACGAAGTCCATCTCGAGGAAAGAAGTCTAGGGAAAATAACAACAAGGTCAATAATCTGAAGGTTTATGTCAGAAAGTTGGTTGAGGAGTTAGAGGACCAAAAAAGGCGTGGACAAAGAAGGGATGATGAACCAGCACCCCGTTTGGGATTATACTCTAAGTTTAGTTTCTCCCAAAAGATTTTGAGTGTTGTACTTCCTAGGAAGTTTAAGATGCGGCAGATAAATCCCTTCATAGGAAAAACTGACCCATCTTTGCATATGAATTTTTTCTGGGAGATGAAGCTGATCCAAGAGTTTGATGAACCTCAGATGTGCTGCTTTTTTCCACTAACTCTAGAAGGACAAGCAAGAAAATGGTTCACCAGCCTAACCCTTAGCAGTATCTATAGCTTTGAACAGCTATATGAGGTGTTTGTTAACAACTTTAGAGGGGCGATTGTTTGCCTCAAAACCCTAGTTCATTATTACTCATGAAGTAAAGGGAAAGAGAAAGTCTCAAGAACTTCGTCAAGTGATACCATGACGAAGTAATGAAGTTGGTGGCTTATCATCACTCCCTTGTTATCCCAGTTAGTAACACCCAAGAGAGTGGTTAATTGAGTTATTTAAAAAATTTAAAATGTAATATAGTGCAACAAATAAAATAGTAGAGAGAGAAAGCAAACATAGAGTTTATAGTGGTTGGCAAGCTTAGCCTAAATCCACTCTCTCAATTTGAATCATCACTGAGGTTCCACTATCTTCTTGTTTCTTCGGGTCAAGTGAAACCCAGTACAACTCCTTCTAAGGTGAAGGGCAACAGTACACTTATTTTTTGTAAGGTGAAGAGTAACCCAATACAATCTTCATTTATCCTGGCTAAAGATGAATCCAATACAATTAAGAATATTAACTTTGTTTTTAAAACTCTCACAATAGAGCAGATGTATCAATATACTCGTACAAATAAATTTTCTCTCATAAGAAAGAATGAAGATTAGTTACAGTAAAGAGAGAGAGGAAAAAACAAATTGTTCACGTTTGAAGAATGTTTAGCAATTTTCAGAATAAGCTCAGTTAATTCGCTTTGTCTTGAAGTTTTTTTTTTAATATTCAATCTTCTTGTGAAGACCCTTGTGTCTAACAACTTGATTAAGTGTATTTAATGTCTGCCATAAATATTACAGAAGTTATCGTTGAGCTTTAAAACGTCAGGAAGTATTGATCCCTTCTGGTAGTGTATCGATTAATTTGTGTGAAAATTGAATATGAATTGGTCTTTAATCCCCAGTATCAATTCATTCTCCTTTAAGTATTGATCTGGTTTACTTTGTAAATAATTTTCAACTCTCTAGAATTCTAACGTATCAATCTCTTTAGCCTGGGTGTCAATCTAATTCACTTCGTAATAATTTTTGAACTCCCTAGAATTATAAAATATCGATCTCCTATCCTCATGTACCAATCTGGTATGCTTTATAAATATTTGTAACTCTCTAGAATTGTCATGTATTGATCTTCTTAGCTCAGGTATCAATCTGGTTTGCTTTGTAAATATTTTACAACTATCTAGAATTGTCAAGTATCGATCTTCTTAACTCTGAGTATCGGTCTTCTCTATATGTATCAATCTCCTTCCTTTGAGTATCGATCCGTTTACCTTAATGACTTCGTCTGAGATTACTGACATGCAAAATATCGATGTGTTCATTTTTTAAATATTGACCTTCTTCAAGTGTATCGATCCGATTGGTAAGAGTATCGATTTTCTCTACTTGTATCGACCAGTTTCTTTCACGTATCTATTTGATTAGCTAATGTATCGATCCTATTACACTTGATTCACACTTCTCATAGAAAAATTTATTTAGATTAATCATAAGTATATTCACACACAGTTTGCTTAATTCTCAACAAGTCTAAATCCATTTTATTATTATAAATTGATTCGAAATTACAATAAATTTAGTCATTATTGAAAACATTCATTTATATATTACGATATCAATAATTTCACATTTAAATTACTAATATGATATCATAATCCCTAACTTTAGAAGGTCTCAGGAAAGGTCTATGGGTGGACCACGGGTGGTACGCAAAACGCAAACCATCCGTTACTACTTATGAAATAGCTCGAAGGAAGCTGTTAGATGAGATTGAAGTTAAAGATCAAGTTGCCTCAAACTAAAAGAAGAAAAAACCTGATGACAGACCTGAGAAGAGGATGGGATGATAAGAGAAATTTCTGAGACATTGACAGGAAGGGGAGGCTAACTCAGAAGCAGAATAGGATGACGAGTAGAAGGAACTAATTTCCCCCGATAGGATATCGTTCACCGATAAGAGATGAGGCAAAAAAGGATATTCTGTGTCCAGGAAGATAAAGTCTTCACTCCTCTACATGTTCCACTTTTATAAGTCTTGCAGGAAATCAAGAGATGAGAAACCATATTGATGGAACCTCGCCTTACAAAACCAAGCCGAGTGGAAACACCAAAAAGAAGTTCTGTGAATTCTACCAAAGTGTTGGACACTTGACAAATGAATCTTTTGGCCTCAAAAATCAAGTCGAATTGTTGATTCAAAAAAATTATTTGTCAGATTTCATAGCCAATAATGAGGAAAAGATTGACACCTTACATTAATGGGTCAGGCACAAGAAGATACATGAGGAGCAGATCATGGTGATCTTAGCTGGAACCACATTAGCAAGAAATTCGAATAGACTAAAGAAAAACTATTCAAAATACTCGCAGCCAAATTTTGCCTTGGATATTCACGTTTTGAATGTCAAAGCAGAGAAGAAGCAAAAGATCGCCTCGTTACTTATTATGTTCACAGATGAAGATAAGGTGGGAGTACACTACCCACACGATGATGCTCTAGTAATCACCTTGGTGGTATAATGACTTAGGAAACCTTGGACTTCTTGTGAATCGAAGACTTGAGATTAAGGTCTGCCAAGACAACTCTTCATGATTTTGGTGAATCATGTGTCTACCTATTAGGGATAGTACAACTATCTATCACCATGGGAGAGAAGCCATACCAAAAGACCACGATGGTTGAATTCCAAGTAGTTGATCTCAAAATACCCTATACAATAATTCTTGGAAGACCCTTCCTCCGAACTACAAAGGCAATTGAAAGTATCCATTACTTGAAGCTAAAATTTCGAGTAAGAAAAGGAATCGAAATCATTAAAGAGAGTAAAAAAGAAGCTCATGCATCGCCATCACACCTGACAAGCCTCGAAACTGAAGATGTATTATACCTTACCTTGTAATGAGCGACCATTCAGTGAGCTCAATCTTAGTAAAAGAGGATTCAGAAAAATCCATCACCCCGTCTACTACACCAAGAAGGCGCTATTGGACGCTGAATCAAGATACTCTCCACCTTATAAGTTGACACTAACACTAGTAGTAACATCAAGAAAACTGTGACCATACTTCTAGGCTCATCAAGTAATAGTATTGACAAATAAACCCCTAAGGCAGATTCTACACCAACCCCACCAGTCAAGTCGGTTAGTAAAATGGTCAATTAAGCTTAGTGAGTACGACATCAGCTGTAAGCCAAAAAAAAGGCTATTAAAAGCCAAGCTCTGGCCGACTTTTCAGTTAAAAGATCAATATATAAGCATCACTTCATTCATCAGATCATGGAAGACCACCTTGACCAAGAACAAGAAGATCCACTAGTCTTAGACAAAATCGAGCTAATCTAAAGCCTTTTGATAATTGGAGCCTCGAATACACAAAGGGAGGAGCTAAAGTTATCCTTGTAAGCCCAAATGGGATCGAGGAAATGTATTCCTTAAAATTTAACTTTAAGGTCACAAATAATGAGGATGAATACGAAGCTCTAATTGCATGGATAGATTTAGCTCAGGCTTTGGGGATCATAGGCTTGGACATTCATTGTGACTCCCAATTAATAGCTAGCCAAGTTGTCAGACAATTTTAGGCCTGAGAAACAAACATGCAAGCTTACATAGAAAAAGTTAAACAACTCTTAGGTACTCTAAAGACTGTCACAATCAAGCAAATCCCGACATTCGAGAATTTCAAGGCAGACATCTTGGAAAAACTGGCCTCTACCTTGAAATTAAATATTCCAACAACAATCCCAATCGAAGTACTGAAGCAGAAGAGCACTGATGTGAGTAGTGATTAACCTTGCATAGCTCAACTTGACCCTCACCACTACTAAATTAAGGAGATAAAAACTTACATGCAAGCTTCAAGAATGAAGGCTCCCAAATAATAAGGATGAGGTAAGAAAAATCAAAAACATATCAGCAAGATATAGCATTATTGGATAATTATACAAACGAGGTTACACCATTCCATACCTCAAATTCCTTGGACCTGAAGAGGTAGCATGAGTCTCAGAAGAAATCCACCGTAAAGTATGTGGTGGACATGGCGGATCTCGTTCCATGACATACAAGATCCTAAGGCAAGGATATTACTAGCTAACACTCTCACATGATACATCTCAAATAGCAAAAACTTATCATGAATGTCAGGTAAATGTCAGGTACACAACAACATTCCAAGGCAACCCTCCGAGAAGTTGACATCTTTGATGAGCCATTGATCATTTTCCCAATAGGGAATAAATCTCATTAGTCTCATGCCCCCCCGCTCGAGCCAACACAAAATATGCCATAGTGGCCCTTGATTACTCCACCAAATTGATAGAAGTTAAACCGTTAGCCTCATCACCGAGAGAAGGCCATCGCATTTATCAAGCAGAATATTATCTATTGGTTTGGGATACCTCAAGTGCTGATTACTGATAACGGGAAGAAATTTAACAACTCGAGCTTTAAGGAATTTGGTGTGAATTTTTTGATTGACCTCAGGTTTGTAACACCTGCTCATTCAAAAGCCAATGGACAAGTAGAAGCTGCAAACAAAATTATTAAAAAGTCACTCAAGAAGAAGCTCAAGGAACACAAAGGTGCATGGATTGATAAGCTTCCCAAAGTCCTCTAGGCATATAGAATCACTCCAAAGGTGGCCACTAGCGAGACTCCTTACAATTTCAACTTCATTTGTGAGGCAGTAATTCCCATTAAGGTTAATGTACCAACTTTCTGAATTATCAACTATGATGAGGCGTCCAATGGTCAGAACTTGCGATTGGAGTTAGATATGCTTAAAGAAAGAAAAGTTCAGGTAATGATAAGGGTAGCGACCTACCAACAAATAGTGGCCAGGTATTACAACAAATACGTTCAACATCGTACCTTTTAAGTAAGAGACTGGGTCTTGAAACAAGTTACCCTGAACACCAAGATACCAAGAGAAGGTGTTCCCGGGGCTAATTGGGAAGGGTCATACAAGGTCATTCTGATCTTGAGACCTGGAATTTATAAGCTAGAATCCCTAGACGAAAGAAAGGTCAAGAAGCCATGGAATGTCGAACTATTAAAGTTGTATTACACTTAAATTTATAAGAGATTTGTAAAATATTTCCTACTCTAGAAATAAATAAAGTATTATTTTTCTTCACCAAAGGCTTCTGACAACAAAAGATATACTGATGAACAGATGACCCTTATGCTCAGGAGTAAGGAAACACAAAGTCTGGGATAGTATCATCCACGATTCGAAAAGGTTCGAGATCCGATCTCATGACAAAATGGTTCTCAGATATCCATTTCTAAATTATCTCGGGATAATACTATCCAAAAATACAAATATGGGTGACATGGTTCCTGAATGATTAATTTCTCAAACATCTTGACTAATATTATCCAAAAACTCAAATATGAGTGATTTGATTCCCAGTTGTCTATTTTCCAAACATCTTGGGGTAGTATTATCCAAAAATACAAATATGGGTAACTTAGTTCCCATATGTTTATTTTCCAAACGTCTTAGGTTAATATCATCCAAAAACTTAAATATGGGTGACTTGGTTCCCAAATGTATATTTTTCAAACATCTCGAGGTAATATTATCCAAAAGCCCAAATGTGAGTGGTTTGGTTCCCAGATGTCTATTTCTCATACGTACCGGGATAATAATATCCAAAAACTCAAATATGGGCGACTTGGCTCCCAGATCTCTATTTCTCATACATTTCAAGGTAATATTATCCAAAACCCTAAGAAAGGGTAACATGGTTCCCAGATGAATATCTCTCATTTATCTTTGGAGTAATATAATCTATGGCTCAAATAAGCCCTTAAGGCCTATCTCAAGACAAACAAGAGCAAAATAGTTCCTGAGCAATTAAAGTTCTCTATTCACCTCAAGGTAATACTATCCATAGCTCGAATAAGCCCTAATACCTATCCAAAGACATACAAAGGAAGAAAGATTCCTCAAATAACTATAATTCAACCTTCATCTAAGGGCAATGTTATCCAAGACCCTATTAAATCCTGAGAACAATGCCAAGATATAAAGGGATGAATGGTTCTCGAATTATTATCATTGAGGAATTCAAGCTAAAGTAATAGTATCCAAATTCGTCAAGACTGGGAAGTTAAACTATGAGTAGGATGGTTCCTGCTTAAAGATATTCTTTCTAAGATGTGAAGGTTAAGAGATTAATTTCAAAAACAAACCATGTGTCATCAATTTAACTTAGTTCAGGTCACATTATTCTTTGAAGCAGTACTAGTTTTTACGACGATTAAATAATGTAAATTAAACTAAGTGTTGAGTTCTAAAGGGTAAAGAAGAAGCATATCAACATAAGCATTCATACTAACCAGAAAGTGTTAAAGTCATAAAGTATCCAAATTTCATTACACTGCTTTTGTATACAAATACATAAATACATTAAAAAATTAAAAGAAGAAAACTAAACTAAGTATTCTTTACAGAGTCGAATCGGCTGAATGGCTGGTCGGATTAGTAGCAATTGTCTTAGCAGGAACAATAGTGGTTGGCTCAGCAAGAGCAATAGCGGTCGGTTTAGTAGGAGCGGCAGCAGTTGGCTCAGTAAAAATAGCCTCAATTGGCATCAACTGAGATCAGCCGATCTTCAAATTAGTATAAGCATCCTTCTTAGGCATGAGATCAGCCGAAGAGTCCTCATCAAGATAAGGAGACTCATTTCCCAAGGCTTCATATAGTCAGGCCAGGTTCAGGTTTGGATATTGCCCTTGGAACGTTTCATAAGTCAGGTCAATCCCCATATTAACCTGCTCGCGAATAAGAGTATCCACTGCCCACTCATCCTCTTCAATTTTCTTGCACAAAAGCACACATCTCTTCCTTTCCGCATTTAAGCTCTACCCCAACTCCTAACACTTCTTCTCGGACTCTTACCGGACTCTCTAGCATTCCTCCCTTACCTCGCCCAGCTCGAATTCGAGGATGCTTACCCTTCTACTGAGCTCGGTATAGAAAAACTCTGTCTTGGCCACCCTGACCTGAAGTTCTTCCCTCTTCCGAGCCCACTTTCCCATCTCAGACTTAAACTTGGTCCTCTCTAAAACCAAGTCTTGCTCCTCCTTCTTCGCACTCTTAATAGGCTACGATGCCCTCATGAAATCATCCACAAGGATGTCTTAGTGCAATATGGTCTCATATTGAAGTTGAAATCCATTAAAATAAAAATGGTCAAGAGTCAAAAATTAAAAAATGAGTACCTTCTTTTCCAAAAATGAAGTGAAAACCAACTCACCCAACTCAGCCATCTTATTGTAAAATCTAGCAATGATAGACCTGAGGCCTCAGTTAGAGCCTCAAAATATCTTGGATTGATCTCTATAGCCTACTGGTTGATGCAGGGAAGTAAATGGACAAAGAATTCTTTTTTGTCTTCAAGGAGGTCATTCGGGACGAGTTGTAGTGTCTTGATAGTCTCTTCATCGAGCTAACCAAACGACCTCTTCTTCTTCTGAGGTCATTCGCCCAATGTAGCTGCGACAACTTTCCTCTTGCCTTTCCCTTTATCTACCCTATAAGCAGGAGAAGGTGGTACATCACCTCTGTTAGGAGTTGGAGTTCTACTAGAGCCAAAAGGCTCGGCAGCATTGAAGGGAGTTGACATCCCAACAGAGCTCTTTGGGGCAGTCTTTAGGGCCTTGGGAGCTTTCCTAGCCTTCTTCTCATTGGCTAATTGCCTCAACACCTCGAAAGGATTTAGTGTGGACTTCTTTGGGGCTATATCTTCTACAAATGAGATGACATCAAGGTCAGATAACATAACTCAATACATATAAAAGAGGAAGAACAAGATGCTTACCAGTTTGTGTCTTTCTTTAGGCCAATTGGCTTTTAGACACCCAAAAATCCACAAGACCTGATGAAATCAGGTCAACCTTAGAGAGAAGAGATCTCTGGTTAGAGGTTGAAGACCTAGCTATTTTGATCCTTTCTAAGGGTTGCGCATCTAGCCCAGGCAACTCAGTCCAGGTGGTTGCAGCCCCAAATAATATGGGCACTTGAACATTATTATAAGGTTCCAGTCACTACCAACAAAGAATTTTTTGTTCTTCCAGTCTTTATTGCATGTCGAGTTACTCGTTATAGGGTTCCGTTATTTGGGTTGGGTCTGAAGGTAGTACCATCCTGGGTTCTTTATTGGGTTTCTCTTTAATAAATATTTGTGATTAATTTCTTAAATTGAGGGGATGAAATTGGAAGTCTGATGCCACAAGATAAACAGTCCCTACAGGATCCTCTGGCTGTTTAGGTTTAATTGATAGAGTGCAATGTTGAAAGATTCAAAAATGCAGGAAAAATAAACTTGAAGGGGGATCCTAACTCCGAGGTGAAATAATTCTTCATTGAAAGAAATTTCTACCTCATGAGGATAGTTGGGGAGTTCACCCTCCTCAAAAAACCTAAGGTAGATCCCCTAAAAAATGTTGTAATACCTAGTGTAAGCCTCTAAGTTCTACTCTATGGTAGAAGAAAGGAACCAATCCGCTTCATATGATGATAAGTTCCTCGTTTCTAGGATTGAGGGAGGAATAGGAACTGTGATTAGTTCACTTAAAACATAACTCATCTCTGTTCACAAGGAAGAAAAATATAAAAACAGGAGCTGCTTCAAGTCATCAACAATTCACGAGATTTATAACTAAAGTTTCGAACCCTAAACCACTACCCAACACTCATCTCAATCAACTAGAAAATAAAAAATGCCGACAATCCAGTAGAAATAAAGAGTTATAAGGAATAATAGAAACTTACTGGTTTTTTATTGAGGAAGAAGAAGAACTTGGAGTTTTTACTTGAAAGTCAAAGTTTGTTGTTGTTGAAGTTGCTTGAAATGCGAAGAAATTGGCAATATGATATAGAGACAAAGGGAATGAAGGAATGAAAAGAGAGGTATTTAAAGAAATGGAGGGACCCCAGCCATCGATGTAAAGGATAGAACAAGGGACGAGATGGTGCCACGTCAGATGAAAAGTTAAGAGGATGTCCCTCATTAATGTGAAAGAAGATGGCCATCATGAAGGCTAATAGGATCTCTTGGGGTCTGAAACATCGTAATTCTAGAAGCCAACTGCAATCTGCCACGTGGAGGAAACTGACAGATTTTTAGTTGGGCATTTAAAGTTCGGCAAATAGACGCGTCTTTTCAGATTAAAGCTTTTAGTTTTTGTCAAAAACCTTTATTTTTTACTTAAATTTTGAATATTAATATTAAGTTATTTATTTTCTTAAATGAAAATATCTAAAAATAATACTTTTACATATAAAATACCTTGAAAAATATAAATAAAATAATTTTTACTGCTACACAATTAAATATTATGTTAATGTGAATTTTATTATAATTTATATTATAGAAAAGTGTGTGTGTGTGGATAATTTATAAGACAATCTTGATAAATCTAAATTAAAATAAAACAAAAGATTAAAAAACAATAATTGTACTAATTTAGAATATCAAACACCTTAAATTATACAATTCATCATCACAATAATAGTTCAGAATAAATAAATAAATAAATACATACTTGTAATAAGTTATTAAAAAATTAATTTGATATATCAAGGAAAATGTTATAAATGTCATTGTAATAAGTTTTTAGCTAATAATTTTTTCTCCCTTATCATTTTGACTACCATTAATTATACTATTTCTCTTTTATGGTAACTTATTTAGAAAGAAATTTATTTAAATCTACCAGAGTGGTAGGTGTCAGATGAAAGGATAAAATATATGAAAAGTTTGTTTTTGTATTTCAGCTTTTTCTTTACAAAGTAACATCATCTATTTATATACATAATTCTACAAAATAAACCCTAGTAATCCTTTGTCATCTTTTACTCAGTTATATATAGTACAAAGATTCTTTCACATTATAGATGATGTGTGACCTCATTCTTTTGGCAACAGCGTCATTCCTTTTATTTTAGTAAAGATGGTTGTTGGCAACAGCTTCATTCCCTTTATTTTAGTAAAGATGGCTATGTGAATGTAGTGTGTTGTGCAAAATCGCAAGTGTACAAGTCAAACAAGCAATAAAGTGATGAAATGAATATCGTTCTACGAGAATTGTTGTATAATTAATTCGCAAAACTTGAAATAACCCTAATTTTATTTGGTGAATGAAGATTGATTGGTAGAAAATTAAAAGTAAATTTAAATGAAAATACAATAAATGAGATAAAATTAATAAGATAAAAACTTTAGGGTCATGATTTCACTTTAACTAATTAGTTCCTCTTCTTTATTTTTTTTAACAAGAATTAATTATTTAGTTGCCAGTTGAGTATCCCTAAATTATTCACATAGCCCCTCCCATGTTCTAAGGAAAATACCTTATAATGCTTAACTGCTATATTCCCATGCAAAATTAAAGCATTAAAGGATTTATTAAGATTTATGGATCTCTTTTAAGAACTACACAAACTATGCAGGTATATTCCTATCCTACATGTAATTTATGATATTCAATACAATGTACTAAGACATATAAATTAACTGTCGCTATCTTTATAATTAAAAATTCAACTAAATAGTGATCAATTATTTAGAAGCATTAAGAGTAATATTGAATGCATCAACCATGATAGAAAATCCATAATTAAATTAAACAAAAGGTCAGAACATCAAAGTTAGGTTACATCATAACCCTAGAAAAATAAATCTACTCCATAACAAAATAAAATACAACAAATATTAAATAACAAAACATAATAAAATATCAGGAAAACTTAGTGTTTTGAAGTTTCGCCGTAGAGTTTTCCCATTTAATTAAGTCAATCAACTTTTATTTTTATTTAATATTACATAAATATAAATTAAAGCTCTTTTCATTTTAACAATGTTACCAAAAATTTATTGTTAAATTAATCAATACTCACAACTTAAATTGGTCAACCCTTAAAATATTTGTCAAATCTATGGTGAGTTTAATTGATTACATTTCAACATTTTCTTAATTTATTTGATGGTATCAAATTATATATAGGTGCATATATTGTATGAAAAAATAATTTAGTATAAATTTAGATTTTGTTCGATATTAAGGTAGTAGCGTTTAAGCCACAACTGTGAGATGAAAGTATTATATGTCAAATATTAAAAAAAATAATAATCAAATAATCAAAGTATTATACGTTAAATATTAATAAATAAATAAATAAATTTTATTAAAAATTAGAATTATCAAAATTTTTTTTGAACTTTACTTTCGAACACAGCACAAACATCACAATTTCACAGTCTTAGAAACCACATTAGAAGAAAAATACATATTATATATGACTGAAAAATTAAAATAATTTCCAATGGCAATGTAATTTTAATTAAGTTGTAAATATACAATTAATTGGTTTTTTTTTTTTTTATCAATTCATATGAACTGGTGAACTGATTAGTAAAAACATTCACGGAAATATAAATGCTCAAAGTCTAGAATTTGTAAGCAATTAAATCCACACCAAAACAAATCAAACTCTGAATTAAGCAAAGAGAAAGGGAGAGCACTGCAGGTGAATACCGATCCATCCATCCATCTATTTACATTATTATTTGTTAATATTTTTTAATTTTATTTCCTCCAAACGTACAATTAAACTATAATTAAACACATAACATAAGTATTACATTTCCTCACAACATTTATAAATCTTTTTCCACAAATATATATTTAACTATAGATCTAGAATTAACTTCAACACTAATGTATTCACCTTTCAATCTCAGAGCTGATGAACTTCTGGTTCTCGAGTCCTCGTCAATAAGTAGATGATATCGCCATTGTTCAACTGAGCAACATGTCTAGCAAAACAAAGCATCATCTCCTCATAAGCATCTCTGAATCTTTTCGGGATAATTTGTAACTTCCGAAATCTTTGATGAGTACTCTTTCCACACATTGAAATCTTCACATTTTCCTTATTATCGCAGATGACCACACCCTTCTGTCTTCGGTATCGTCTTATCCTCCTAAATTTGTTGATATTTAAACAAAATAGAGTTGTATCTGCCTCCATTTTGCAATGCATGCAAATCAGCTTTATGTTAAATAATGTTGTGAGTTAAATGTGAAGGGGGAAAGCAGGTGAATTGCCTTATAATGAAGGCAATAACAGTGAGCAGCATCCAATAAACTGCAGTAGATAGTCCTCATCATCGTCTAGACTTAATTAAAAAGCCAACTGTTTTTTTATGAGTCTTTCAGTGAGTTATTAATTACCTTGAGAGATATGAATGTCTGCAGGATTATTGCTATAAATTCATAACCTACTCACAGATTGATTTGAGTGGAGATCAATAAACTAAAGCGATGATATCAAGATATCAATAGTTTGAAGCTCTTTTCTGTTAGGATGTTTGTTACCGCACACATATTTCTTGGTGTGAATTGTGATTAATACATGCATGGTTCTTGTATTTGCAACCGCATATATTTCTGAATTCCCAGTTGCCAGTATCTTTAAATTTTCAATAATATTAGGGATACAAATTTTTATACAAGCTCTACTCAACAATGGAGAGAAAAACTTAATATCTAAAAATTCAGCAAGCAACTATGGCTTAAGCGAATGCAACCTGCTTGATACAGTTAGTTTTGGATCAGTATGTAAAGAGACACTTTCAGATCGGACTAATATAATGTTGCAGCAAGGGTTTTCAATTTGCAGCTATAGAGAGTTTATGAGTTTTGATTCTGGATATGAAGTATTGCGTAATATTCGCCATCAAAATCTCGCAAAGGTCCGTAGCAGCTGTTGTAATATTGATTTTAAAGCCTTGACACTTGAGTTCATGTTTAATGGTAGTGTCACATCCCACGGAGTAAGAAAGGTGAACCTCGTCTATTAAGATAATAAATTTTGGGTTCTTTTAATTTAATAAACCGATTTTAAGTTATAAAATTTAAAATTAAACCTAAACATATGATCGACACTGTGCCCAAAAAGAATAAAAACTTGATTGTTATGTATTAAAGCGAAAAATATTTATTCTATTGTTAAACCTCAACTGTTATTGTTAACCCTAAATTATTACATTTGGTGAATAGAAATCTTTTGCTGCCAAAATGGTGCACATATTGCTAACCCACTTGAGGCTATCCAAGGGATAGTTTCCCTTCCTACCTAAAGGATAGTAAACTTCTTCCGTTCATCTAAAATACACCGGATGCCACCACATTCTTAAAGCAATAAAAAAACCTTCACTCGTCAGTTGTGATTCTCTAGTAGCAAGTATAGAAAGAAGTCATTGGAATATAATTAGGTATAGAAGTTCTCGGCGAAAAGAACCCCTCTCAATCCTGATTTGAGAAGAAAGACTGCCTGTGTCGCCCGCTGAATAGATAACTTAACGGGAACTGCAAGCTTGTACATTGGGCTGCCAGCGATAGCGTCGTTCCTTCCGGAAAGGTAAGCCGTCTCCCAATGGTTTAATTCAAGTTGTGTCGGATGCAAGCAGAAGGTAAGCAGCAATTTTTTTAATTTTTTATTAAACTGAAAACATAAGTTGCATTTTTTTACTCTCACTACACTACTTCTGCACCTCATTCATGTTTAAACACAATAAATATTTATTACCTTAGATAATCAATGAGACATTTTTAGATTCCTAATAGATATATTTTAATAAAAATTGTTGAAGAACACTTCACTTTTGTCAAACTTCTCCATTAATTTTTGCTCCTATTTTCAAGATTACAAATTAGTTTCCAACACCCCTCTTAATTTGTAATCTTCAATTGATTTTTTAATCTTTCAAATTTCTCAATTTTGACAGCTTTGGGAAGAGCATCTGCAGGTTGTTCATGAATGCTAATAAACTCCATGCTAATTTCTCCTTTAAACACCAAATCATGAATGAAATTATATTTGAACCAAGACAGAACTCCATGCTTTTTCGATTATCAGTTGAATCTGTCCAATCACTATCAGTGAAACCGACAAGTTTGCAATTTCTTATTTTCCATACTCTATACCCAACTTCTTAGTGCCTTGAAGATGCCTTAATATCCTCTTTGCTGCAACATAACGAGTCTTTTTAGGATCATTCATAAATTTGGAAATCACAATTATAGAATATGTAATGCCAAATTTGGTGCTAGTGAGACAAATCAAGGAACCAACTAAATTTCTGTAAATTTTCTCATCCACCTTCTCTTCTCCACTAGCTTGTTGCAGCTTTTCATTCAAAACCATAGGTGTAGGAACTGACTTACATTTATCCATATAAAATTTCTTCAATAAATCTTCGATGTATTTTTCTTGAGATAATAAAATTTTTCTTTTGATTTGCCTCACTTGTATGCCATCAAAATACTTCAGTAAACCCAAGTCTGTCATCTCAAATTGTTTCATCATCATTTTTTTTTAATTTTTCCACCAACTTTAAATTTATACCACAATAAATCAAGTCATCAACATATAAGCAAACAATAAAAAAATCACAACCTTCATTTTTTACATAAAGAGAAGGTTCAGATGAGCTTTTGTTGAATCCACTTTTGATGATGTATTCTGATAACTCTTTTTTTATAGAGTTATTTTATTTATTTAAATTCAAATTTTAATTTAGATCTTGTGATTTTTATTATTATTATTAAAATTATTATATTTCTTTGTATTTTTTATTTTTAAGATAAAACTGATAAAAACTGCATGTGGACTCCATTAAATGTTACTATTCATGACTAGTTCATCGCTTCAAGTATTTTGAAAAAAAATAACATGAATAAGAGATTGTTTAAAAAAGTTATCACATTTTAAAAATCGAGTATTCTAAAAATAAATATTATATCACGCTTGTAAGCGCTTATGTTATTATAATGTAAATAATAATGTAATTTGATATATGATAGAAACAATGATGTAATTTAACATATGATGTAAGTAATGATGTAATTTGACATATGATATAAGCGATAATGCAAAAGGATAGAATATTAGAAAATGTAATGGATGGTGATGTAGGCGATAATGTAAATGGGGGTGGACTTTGCTTATAAATAGGCATTATAATCACTATTCCAAAGCACACAACATAGAGGAGGAGAAGAGCGCAATACATTAGAGAGAGAGAGAGAGCTTGGAGTGGAAGAGTAAAGCAAAAGAGAAAACTCTACGACGAAGCTTCAAACTACTAAATTTTTCTGATCTTTTGTTATATTTTGTTATTTAATATTTGTTGTATCAAGTTTTGTTATGGTCTTTTAGGATTATGATGTAGCCTAACTTTGATGTTCCGAACATTTTTTTAATTTAATTATGGATTTTCTATCTTAGTTGATGCATTTAATATTACTCTTAGTGCTTCTAAATAATTGATCACTATTTAGTTGAATTGTTAATCATAATGATAGCGGTAGCTAATTTATGTATCTTAGTACATTGTATTGAATGTCATAAATTACATGTAGGATAAGAATATACTTGCATGGTTTGTGTAGTTCTTAAAAGAGATCCATAAATCTTAATGAATCTTTTAATGTTTTAACTTTACATAGGAACATAGTAGTTAAGTTTTATAAGGTATTTTCCTTAGGCCTCGGGAGGGGCTATGTGAATAATTTAGGGATACTCAACTAGCAACCAAATAATTAATTCTTTTTAAAAAGAACAAAGGGGAGGAACTAATTAGTTAAGGTCAAATCAGAACCCTGGAGTTTTAGTTTATTAATTTAATTTCATTCATTTATTTTATTTGTATTTAAATTTAGTTTTAATTTTCTACCAGTCAAGATTCATTAGCCAAATAAAATTAGGGTTATTTCAAGTCTTGGGAATTAATTTACAACAATTCTCATAGACGATGCTCTTCTCATCACTTTATTACTTGTTCAGCTCATTCACTTGCGATTTTGCACAACATATTCATCAATCTTGTTGTGCCAGCTTGTGGCGCTTGCTTTAAGCCATAAAATATTTTTCAAAAATGATAAACTTTATCTTCTTCACCTTTCACAATATAACCTTGAGGTTGTACAACATACACTTCTTCAATTTCACCGACCAAAAAAGTTAATTTCACATCAAGTTGAAACACATTTAGTTTCAATTGAGCTGCCAAGGCAAGAATAGTTCTTACTATCTCTATTCAAGCAACTGGTGCAAAACTTTATGTAAAGTCAATTCCTGGTTGTTGAGTGTACTTTTTAGCGACTAACCTTGCCTTGTAATTTTGAATTGAACCATCTTCCTTTTAGTTCATCTTGAAGATCCATTTTAAGCCAATTGTCTTATTTCCTTTTAGCAAGTCCACAAGCTCTCATGTTTTGCTTTTGACAATAGTAGTCATTTCTTCATTCATTGTATCAATCCAAACATTATTTTTTGAAGCCTCCTCATAAGTTTAAGGCTCATGAGAAAATAAAGCTACATCATCAGCTTCATATACTTCTCTCAACGATCTCATCTTCCTTGGTGAACTCTCTTCATCACAAAAATTGTTTGGTGAAAATCATTTTTCTCGGCAAAATTTTGTGAAAATGATGAAGTCTAATAAAATTAATAACTCTAGATGCAAGATGATGCTATTTTTCCACTGCCAAGTTAATGTTTCATCAAATACTACATCTTGAGAGACAACAATCTAATTAGAAGATGGATTTAAAAGTTGATAGCGCTTAGATTCATCACTGTAGCCAATAAACACATACTTTTCACCTTTTTCATTAAATGTTTCTCTTTTTAAAGATATGCAATGCTACCAAATATCCTGAGATGATCAATGACAAGCTTGCACTTGTTCTAAACTTCAAATGGTGTCTTATCTCTAACTGCCTTTGTGGGAGAATGATTAAGAATATAGATAGCTGTATGACAAGCTTCTGCTCATAATTTATTAGGAATTCTCTTGCCTTTCAACATGCTTCTTGCCATCTTTGTAATGGTATGATTCTTCCGTTCTACAACTTTATTCTGTTGTGGACTTCTACTAAGAAAGAGCTGCCTTTAAATTTCATTTTCCTTGTAATAATTCATAAATGGAGTGTGGATGAATTTACCACCATGATATGATTTTAAAGTCTTCATTTTTCATCCACTTTGTCTTTCTGTAAGTGCTTTAAACTGGAGTAAAATAAAAAAAGCTTCTAATTTTTCACTAATAAAATAAATCCACATCATTCTTGTATCTTCTATTGTTGAGTGAAAGAGTCCTAGTAGAACCACAAATATCATCATGCAACAACTCTAAAGGTGCTTTAGCTTTCCAAGAAGTTTTTGGAAATAGAAGTCGATGCAATTTTCCATATATACATATTTCACATTTGTCTTGAATTAAAAAGCTTTCTCCATAGGCTGATTTGAAGAATGATTGATTCTCTGCTAATATGATTAAAGAAAACCTAATAAATCTGAAAAAATCATCTTAGACAAATCCTTTAATTCTTCAATGGTTGCAATTACATGATTAAACTTTGAAGGAAGACTTCTTTACACTTTTTCATTAACCTTCTTGTCTTTAATAGTATCACTACAACCTCTTATTTGGTTTACAATCTCAATGACTCTAGAACAAAAATCAAAACTATTTTTATTTTCTTTCATTGGTAAATTATCAAACTCTTTCTATTAAGTTTGCAACTTAATGATGACAGCCTTTCAAGAACCTTTAAATTATTGCTTCAAAATTTCCCGAGCATTTTTGACACCAAAAATTATGGGAAAGATTGCCTTGTTGACTCCTTGCTGAATGAAACAAAGCGTTGTGACATCTTTTTTTTTATTATTATCTTGCTTGTGTTGCTTTTGTTAAGCTTGAGTCTAATCTGAAAAACTTCTTAATTATGGTTGTTTGGCTTATTTAGCTTCAACAACTTCCCATAGATCTTGAGAGATGAAAAATGTTTCCACTTGACTACTCCAGTATTCATAATGGTCTCCTTCAAAAATTGGAACTTGACTTAGAGAGTATGAAGGGGATTTGATGTCATTGATATGAAAGTTTTGAGAATAGCTCCTGTACAAAATTTTATTAGATGCAAGCAGAAGGTAAGTGGGAAATTATAGAAATATTGTTTTTAAAAAAAACTTTCTTTTGAAATTAATTTTTCCATGACAGATAACAAAGTATTAAGAATCATTAAAATTGTAGTAATTTAGCAGGAATATAATTGTTGAAAGGCTAGAATGACTTGACACAAGGTGTTAAGAGAACATGGTTGCATTTCAATTGATTAAAATTATTTCAAGTGTTGTATAAATCATGTATGGTTGAGTGGAATTGTGTTGCATTCATATTCAAATGAAATTATTATTTACTTATTTCAAATACTATGCGAATTATGTGTGGCTGAGTCAATTGCTATGGTAGCTCTAATATCCCCTTTATGTCTTCTAGAGTTTATTGTTGAAAGCTATTGATTTTTGGTCTTAATTTCATAGAAATATTTGCATCAAAATCTACATGGTGTTTCTTATTGGCATGTTCATAAAATTCTGCATCAGAATTTAAAGCAATAGAATTTGTTATTAGATCAAATTAATGACATTGTGAAAATTACAAATTTGGATTGGCCAGGTGAATTAGTGTTCCTCTTAGAAGAATATAGTACCCAGGTGTCTGCTTTTATTATCCTTGAATTTATGTTAACATTTTAGCTTAATTACCGGGTTATTTTAATCTGTTTGTCTAGACTTTATGATTCATCAGCTCACCATATTTTGTTTAATTTTTTGTTTATGTGTGTTAAGTTTAAATTTTATGTTGATTTATTCTGTATCAAAATTATTGAATTGAAGTCAGTTTTTTAGTAAACAGAGACCACATGCCAACATAAGGTTAAGTAGAAGCTCGAGTCGAGGATTGACAAAATGTGTGTGCTAACTTAAGGCTAAGTGGATGCTTGAATGGAGGATTGACAGAATGTATGTGCCAACTTAAGGCCAAGAGGACGTTCGAGCGGAGGGTTGATGGAATGTGTATAATGTATGTGTCAATATAAGGCTAAGTAGTCGTTCAAGCAGACTCTTCCGCCAACCTAAAGCCAAGTGGCTACTCGAGTAAACTAGTTCGTTAACCTAAGGCCAAGTTGCCACTTGAGCCAACATGAAATATGGTTCATCTACCAACACACTACTAAGCTGTGGGTAGAGCAAACATTAGTTTTTAAGTCTAAAATCTAATGTTTTAAATATGCATTTTTTATGGGCAAATCTTATAAAAACATGTTTTTTCATCCTAAAAAAGGTTGAGAGCCTTATTACAACTTATTATTGCCTTCTTCTCAAGAGAAATTTAGTGAGTTCCTTAGTAAATGAGTTTTTCTCTTTGTATGATTTTTTGATTACTACCATTCTTGTCCTTACATCAATCCAAATGAGAAACCTTTAGAGTTTTAATTGTTGTTGGTGGCTAGAGTTCCAATATTATAAATGCGTCATTCAAGGAATCCATTAACGAAAGAAGATTTCAGACTTCTGAAGTCAAGACTACTTGGAGTAGGTGATTTGTTAAGATAGTCAAATTTGAGTGTTAAGAGTTTTTATATTAAATCATAAGTTGTAAGTTCTTTTTTATTAATAGAATATTTTGGTGGTTTCTATATCAGCCCAGAGGATTTTTATCCCGTGAAGAATTTTTCATAAGATTTCTCTTCGTTAACAAATTCTTGACTTTCTCTTTTACTTATTGCTCTTGAATTTATTTATTGTCTTTACTTTTACATCCTTATTTATCTATTTTTCTTTAATTTAGGTATGACAAATCTTAGTGCATTTTAATTTATTGCTGGTTTAAGTTTTTCGTTGTGTAAAATATCTTTCACTCCTCTAGTGAATCTAGGTTTTTCAAAAAAATGGATAACGATGTTAGTGTCAACTTGATTTCTAGCTATAACATTATAGTCAACTATCTTAAATTGCTCATTATAGTATTTGGGTTGCATATTACTAGAAAAAGTTTTAGAAACGCATTTCACTCCTTTATGGATTGCCTATTTGAAATTTTATTTATTTTTAATTTTCTTATATATATATATATATTGAAAATTTGTAAAACATTATGAATATTGTAAAAATATATTTATTTTCTCTAATTATAATTTTCTTCATACAAACCACTTTTTAACTCCAAGTAGTGATAATTTTTTACCAATTAATTTCGTTTAAGTCAGTGGTAGACATTATTGATGAGTTTATAACATTCATTATATATATATAGAGAGAGAGAGAGAGACTTTTATTTATTACATTATTATTTTTGGCCCACCAAGATTGAATATGGAAGTTTTATTAAAATAAAAAAAAAACAAATTGAACATTTTATTAAAAATCTCTGAGTACATTAAAAACCTAGATAGAGTAAGGGCAAACAAATAGAGTGTCACGTCTCGAACTTAGGGTTCACCCGTGACAATCGCCACAGACCTTCATGATACACTCTATACATTCAGAATATATTAAGAGAGCCCGTAAGGCTTTCTTATCAATTACCAAAACTTAAAAACAATTATAAACATAATTCACATCCATGGAAGCATTATCAAAGAATTGGTCTCCATGATCAATTCATCCACAACAAATATCAAGTAATAAAATAACTCTATGGAAATCATTTTCCATTCGGGTTGAACACAACAATAAATATTTACATAACCATTTAAGTTACAAATCCTTTTTAAATTCCAAATAAAATATATATATATATATATATATCCGAATAAATACATATGTCCAAGAAAATACATATATCCAGTGGACCTAAATTATATGTGTGAGTCAAGAAAGAAAACCTACCCAGAATGTCGTAGACTCTCTATCGCTACCACAAGCCCAACGAGGACTAACGCGCCTAACTGAAAAGTTATAATTGTGAGGGGTGAGTAAACGAATATACTTAATGAATAAATAAAATACATACATATATATATATACATGCACACTCAATTTTAAATTCATGATATTAAGATTTTTCTCCAAATTATACTTATATATATATATATATATATATATACATGTTTTTTCAATCAAATAATCATAAAGTTTAACACAAATAAACTAGGCTGGCTATACATTCTCGACTGCTACCTTGGTCAAGGTAATATCGGAACTATCAGTAAGTCTTTTCATGCATAAAACCATATGGAATGAGTTCTTATAAATCAGAAAAGTATTTCTTATGTATTGTAAAATCATTAATTTTATACAAAACATGCATTTATAAAATTAATCATCTATCTCACTAATGTTGGCTTCAAGTAGTCACTTACTGATATGAGTGACGGTCCTCGTAATCCATCAAATCTATGAGATCCCTATTAAGTCGCCAGGACTTTTCATAGGTTCTCTATAATTGCACATACGTGCACGGCATACAGTGGGCTTGCCATGACCTTTCTCCTTTATATCAGTCTCACTACGACTCCACTCACCTATGTGACCTCTCAATAGGTTTGTTCATAAACTACCTCTCTGTATATATAATAAATAAGCTAGCCCAAAGGCTATACAACTTATCCGGCCATACTGGCCACATTACTAGTATACATGCATTAAAAAATTTATTTTTAAAATAATGATGTAATCATATAAATCAAATCAGGCCTCCTCGGCCGTTTCAACATATATAATCAATAAACAGGTAACAACAAACCACACAAATATTATATCTCAATATCCAAATAAATCATTTGTAACACATGGATTTCCAACATTCTTTAACAGAATACTATTTGTTTAACACACAAACATATATATAACTATATACACACAAATAAGTATACATATTCATGAATGTATAAATTTACTAATAGCAAGGGGAGGGTAATCATTCTCACTACTTGTCCTCGCATCTACTTGGTACTTCACTTGAATTTTCAGACTCTAATACCATACATGCATAATATTTATAAATTCCAAGATTCATTTAATTAAACTTAAATGCATTAAATGCAATCACTCGTGAGAAATGTGGATAAATTCCTTTAGTTGATACATAACACATTTCTTGAGGCTAGATTTACAAGTTCCATTTATCTTATTTCCATCCCATGGCAGTGAGTATTCATAACTCATATTTTCGTCTATAACGACATGTCTAAATTCCAAATATTATCCAATACATATACAATCACCATATACTTCTAATTACCCCAAATTATCACACAATCTAGATTTTCTAAACAAATTCAATGTAAATGTTTGGTGAACAATAAACCCTAGGTTTTATTATACCCAAAATCTTAAAAATTTAACTTCTAATGGATTAATAAGTTTACCTTTAGCTTGTAGAAATTTGTAAAACATTAAATCGCCAATTAATCAAAAAACCCCTAATTTCTCCTCGAAACTCTAACTTCCTTTCGTGTTCTTTCTTGCCTTTTCCAATTAAAATATGGCACCAAATTGTAGAGGAGAAGATGGGTAATCTCATGGAAACTAAAATTGAAAGAAAACTTAAAAGATTTGCTGAAATTTACAAGGAAATCAGAGAGAGAGAGAGATACGGTGTTTTAGAGAGAGAAAGAGAGAGAAGAGAAGAAACGAATGAAGGTTAATAGAAATGAATGCCCCTCTTAAGTTTATATACATGTAGGCGAAAGGACTAAATCACCCTTAATAAATCTTAAAATTTCCAAAATTACCCCTCAAAGTTTTGCCTAAATTTATATTTTGTCCACCCTAAATGTCAATATTTTTAGCTAAAGTGTCGACACTTTCATAGAAGGGTTGATACTTTTAAAAATAGAATGTTCGAACTTATTTTTAGGCAAAAGTGACAATACTTCCTACTTAAGTTTTGACACTTTTTGTGAAACTGTTGATACTTTTAACCCATGTGTTGATACTTTCTTAAAAATCACATTCTGGAACTTTTCTAAACCCGAGTATCCACACTTATCCCTCAAATATCAACCTCTTTACAAAGCATCGACACTTTTCTTGAAAGTGTTGACCTCTTCAGCATGTACCGACCTATTAGCTTTAAAGGGTCGACACTTTCATACCTATTAGCTTTAAAGGGTCGACACTTTTTTATCAAAGTGTCGACCTCTTCAACATGTATCGACCTGTTCCTCTTATAGTGTTGACACTTTTGATGAAAGTATTGACATCTCCCCTTCTTAGAGTCGATATATATTGCACAAATACACATTTTCTCACAAATGACGAATTATTTTACCTTTCCTGTTAATTTCTTAAAATAAATTCTATTAATAAATAAAATAAAATAAAAAATTTGCTTAGGGCTCCGCCCCTCGACCCTCTCAAAGGCGCTGCTGCCCTTTTACTCCGCTCGCTAATTGGCTAGCAAGACTGCCGAGTGCATCAGCGTAGCGCAATATTCTGAAATTCTACTTATACTAAATTATAAATCATAACATCAAATTCATTATATTCATATCATTAAACTTAATTTAAATTCACCTAAGCCTCGATGATGTGTCAACTAACCATTAATTATACATGTGCAAACATGAATGTCATAAATTGACTATTTTATCCTTAAGTTTGAAAGATAGGGTTTACAAGTTTTATGCACCTTAGAAAAATTTTGTTCTCAAAATTTCACCTATCTATTACGTCTACTAAAATATTTTAGTTTATTTATATTAAAATATCTATATTGTAAGAATTTACAAGTTTTTGGTAGTCTTTTAATTTTGGTATGAAATATGCATAATTTATTGTACTTTATGATATGTATATTTTATTATTGATGAATGCTTAAACTTTATGCATTTATTTTTATATACATTTATGAATGCATATATTTGGATAAGAGCATGTAAATTTAGAATATCAAAATTAAGAACTATTGTTGGGAATATTTGTAGTTTATTTTGTTATTAATTACATGTCTAGGAAAATTCTGTCAAAAAAGTCATAAGCTGCCTAAGGAGATTGGGTTTTAAGTGGGACTGTTTGTGACCACTCTAATCTTTTTTGAGAATTTTTTTGGTGTAATTTTTAGTTTAAATAAATTACTATATATTGCATGTACAATAAATTTAAGGAAACAGAAATATTAAGTAAAATTTTTGAATTTCATATGTCTAAGTGATTAATATAATTTTAATTTAGAGAGTAGCCACAACATCTTTAAATTAAGTGAAAATTATATTATGATCACATATAGTTTAAAGACATAAATTGTGATTATTCATATTGAATGTAATAAATTTTATTCCACAGGAATTTTTATTACATTTATATAATTAATTAGGATAAAGTATCAAATTATTTTTCCTTAACTTACCCACAAGAATTAAGAAAGTAGAAATAATTTGATAGTTTTATCATAAAAATATATAAATCTACTAGAGTAAAATACTTAGTCCACAGATAGTATTTTATGTTTATTGATTCATATTTTAAGATATGTTTTATATTGATAAAGCATAATATTAGTCTCAAATTTATGACATAAGCATGTATTGTGTATAGCTTTAGAACCTGTAAATCTATCTAATATCAATGTTCCTAAACTAAAAGTAGACAATTATAAAATATGGAATGAAAATGTTCTTCTTTATTTAGGGTAGATAGACATTGATTATGCTATTCGGAAAGACGAACCACCTGCAGTAATTGATACCAGCACTTCAGTTAAAATTGCTCTTTATGAACAGTGGGAGCGACCCAATTGCCTCAGTGTCATATTCATTAAGACAAAGATTTCTGCTGGTATCCGTGGTTCTGTTGCTTAGCATGATAATGTCTGAAATTTATTGAAGGCTATTAATGAACAATTCATCAGATAAGGCCTCAGCTAGCACCCTGATAATGAAGTTTTCTTCCATGAGGCTCACTCGTATTAATGGTGTGTGTGAACACATTATGAAAATAAGAGATATTGCGGCCCAACTTAAAACACTTAAGGTTGAAATGTATGAATCTTTCTTAATGCACTACATATTAAACACTCTCCCTTAACTATATGGACCCTTCAAAATCTCATATAACACACGTAAGGATAAATGGTCTATTAATGATGGAAGCGGGAGAAAGCTCACAGAGTGCACATCTGGCTGTACAAGGAAAGAAGAAAAGGCAAGCCAATTAAAAGAGGAAAGATAAAACACCAAAGATATCTCCCCAAGCTGAAATTTAGAAGGAATCCAAATGCTTCTTTTGTAAGAAAAATAGGCATATGAAGAAGGATTGTGTGAAATTTCATCATTTTGTCAACAAGAAGGGATCAAAAGACAGTTCACTACGGTATACACTCCTCAGCAGAATAGAGTGGCAGAGCAGATGAACAAAACCTTGTTGGAAAGGACAAGGGCAATGTTGAGAACAGCAAAGTTACCCAAATCTAATTGAGTTGAAGCTGTTAGTACTGCTTTTTACCTGTTAAATCGATCATCATTAACGGCGATTAAATTGAAGACACCAATGGAGATGTGGACTTAAAAACTAGCTGACTACTCCAACCTTTATACATTTAGAAGCCTTGTGCATGCGATGTATAATTCCCAAGAAACAACGAAGCTGGATCTAAAATCTAAAAAATGTGTATTATTGGGGTATGCTGATGGAGTAAAGGGGTATCGCTTATGAGACTCCACTGCCCACAAGCTTGTCATTAACAAAGATATTATATTTTTAGAAGATAAGTTGCATGAAATAACACTGAAAAGGAGAAACTAGAGACTACTTCATTTCAGGTCGAGGAAAAATTAGAACATGAAGATTCTTCTAAAATAATACCAGAGCACGAAGAAAGATCAGTTGAGTCTGAAGTTTTAGAAGTTCGACGATCAACTCGTGAGAAACGAACACCATCTTGGCAATTAGAATACATTACGGAGGGCAATGTTGCATACTGTCTTTTAACAAAGGAGTGAGAGCCATCAACTTTCCAAGAGGCAATGAGTAACTTAGATGCACTTCTGTGGATAACAGCAATGCAACAAGAAATTGAAGCCCTTCACAAGAATAAGACTTGAGATCTTGTACTACTACCACGTGGAAGGAAGACCATTGGAAACAAATGGGTCTTCAAGATCAAGCAGAACAACGATGATCAGGTAGAGCGATATCGTGCAAGATTGGTAGTTCAAGGGTATGCTCAGAAAAAGTGCATTGATTTTCATGAGATATTTTCAACGGTGGTACAACTTACTACAGTCAGAGTGGTCCTGGCTGTGTGTGTTATTTTGATTTGCATTTAGACTAGCTAAATGTAAAAACTGCATTTCTTCATGGAGAAATTGATGAAGAAATTTATATGCTCCAGCAAAAGTATAAAAGGAACTTAGTTTGTAGGTTGAACAAATCTCTATATGGTCTCAAACAGGCGCTGAGATGTTGGTACAAGAGATTTGATTTCTTCATTATTTTCCTTGGTTACAACAGACTCAGTTCAGACCATTGTGCACACTACAAGAGGTTTGGAAATAATGACTTCATTATAATGATGTTATATATGGACAACATGTTAGTAACAGGCCCTAATAAAGATCGGGTCCAAGAATTAAAGGCACAGTTAGCTAGAAAGTTTGATATGAAGGATTTGGGACCAACAAACAGGATTCTAAGGATGCAGATTCACCGAGGCAGAAAAGACAAGAAGATTTGGCTTTCCTAGAAAAATTATTTAAAGAAAATCTTGCGGCGCTTCAACATACAAGATTGTAAGCCAATTTCTACCCCTCTTCCTATGAATTACAAATTATCCTCTGTAATGTATCCTAGCAATGAAGCGAAAAGGATGGAAATATCTTGAGTACCGTATGCATCGGCAGTGGGAAGTTTAATGTTCGTCATGATATGTACAAGACTGGATATTGCACAAGCAGTGGGAGTAGTCAGTCAGTCTATGGCGAATCCTGGCAGAGAGCATTGGAATGCTGTAAAGAGAATCTTAAGATATCTCAAGGGGACCTTAGATGTTGCTTTATGTTATAAAGGATCAGAATGTATTGTCAAAGGCTACGTAAATTCAGATTATGCAGGTGATCTTGATAAAAGAAAATCTACTACTAGTTATGTGTCTACTCTTGCAGGAAGAGCTATGAGCTGGGTTTCAAAATTGCAAAGTGTGGTAGCATCGTCTACTACAGAAGCATAATACATGACAGCTACACAAGCATGCAAGGAAGCAATCTGGGTTAAAAGAATCATGGAGGAACTTGGGCACAAACAAGAAAACATGTATTTGTTTTGTGACAGTCAGAGTGCTTTGCACATCGCAAGGAATCCAGCCTTTCATTTCAGAACAAAACACATAGGTGTTCAATATCATTTTGTTCGTAAAGTAGTGGAGAATGAGAGTGTTGATATATAGAAAATACACATCAAGAATAACCTAGCAGATATTTTCACTAAACCAATCAATACTAACAAGTTCGAATAGTGCCGATCCACTTATGGCCTAGTAAAAATATAAGCAGCATGAAATAGTATAGTAGAAAGAGTAGTGTGAAAATGTGATTGATTCTCAATCAAATCTCCAAGTAGGAGAATGTAAAATATGGGAATTCATTTTATTACACATGGGTATAATGATGGGTGTTGGAAGTAATGATGGGTGTTGAAGGCATGAGAGAATGAAAAGTGCTGCACTGAAAGAAGAAAATATATATTATATTATATTATATTATATTAAAATAATAATATTTTTTATATTATTTATTATTATTTTAATATTTTTATTTTATTAAATAGTGAATAAAATTTTCCTATAAATAGAAGGATTCATTTCATTCATTCGCATCCATTCTCAAAATTCTCTTAATATCTTAACTTCTCAACTTAAAAGAGTGTCCTATAATTGTATTCTCCTTATACTTAGAGAGAAGTTATAATCATATTTTTATAGTGAATTTTTTTACTTTACCCGTAATTTTTCATCCCAATTAATTTGGAGTTTTCTACTTAAATTCTGTGTGTTATTATTTTCATTTTTATTATTTATTATTGTGATTATATGAAAAGTAAAGTCTCTTACTTTATTATTATGCTTATATGGTAGATAAAGCCTCCTATTTTATTATTGTGCTTATATAGTATATAAAACTACCTATATTTGTATGGAAGGCAAAGCCTCCTATTTTCACAATAATTGGTTATGAGTTTCTTTGTAAGTTGTAGATAAATAATTATGAATATCAATAATTTAAATATTTGTTAACTAATACTCGATATTATTAAACAACTGGTTGATCATCATGATGAACTATAATAGCATTAGGAATTACAAGGAGAAAAAGTGTTATTTTTTACTTTGTTTTATTAGTTTGCAGTTAACATTTGGTGGTCTATTATTAAACATTAAGGGTTCTTGTTACTTGATTTGGAGATGCTTATAATAAAAATGAATATTTTTATTGTGTAGCAATTAAGGTTGTATTATAATGATATAAAAGTTAAAATAAGTAAATCTTGAAATTGAGATGCTAAGAAATATAAAAATAATTACTTTATTGTGCAGTTATTAGGACTGCATTACCACAATTCAGAGTCCTCCGGAGAGAATTGATGAATTGACAACATTAAATATTATTTTTTTATTTTTTCTCTTTATTTTTTTATTTTGTGAAATTATTAATTCAAAATTTGTATCTTAATTTAATTTTAAAAATATAAATTAAAATAAAAAAATTATTGACATTTTTTGACAAAAAGCTCAAAATCTGAGAAGGCTCTTCCACCATTTTAAAACATTACAACGAAACCCTAAATTAGACATTTAATTGCACCCTTTTTTTTTTCTTTGATAAAAAACTGTCAATGTATTATCAAGAAATGATAATCTACTATCAAGAAATATTAATATTTTTCTATTTTTAAGAAACGACAATATAATCATATGAACTATTTTTTTCTTTACTTTCTTGACAAAAGAATTAATGATAGAAATGGTTTACTGACTAAAATGCCTCAAAGTTGGAAATTCTCTTGACACTAAATGATAGGTATATTTCTTTATTTACAAAAGATTCATTGTATCTTGAGGTAAGCTGGGAGTAAACAAAGATTTCCTCCTCAGCTTGAGGAGGATGACAAAATCATAGGAATATGTTGAAAATCTTTAGAATCGTTCTCAAGATTTATTGATCGATTTACATGGCTCAAATCAAAATAATTGTGAAGTAAATCTGCATTTCAGCTGAAGAATCAGTTGTGTTTGTTAGCATTTGTTTACAATGAAGTGGCAAGAATTAGTTAAGCAATTTAGTTAGTTAGCTGAGTGATATTTTGTATACGTGTACTAAAGCTTTAACTAAACAAAAGGCTTATCAAGTGACGGTTTAGGATTACTGGAAATACAAAGAACTTTCTTCTCTGTTACTATGCTATGCATCTACATTCTTGATAACTTTTTTTTTTTATTTCTTGTGTTGAGTTGTTGTTTGTTCTTTATTGAGTTGAGATCGAATCTCTACAATAATCATATATCATAAATAGTCAATTTTTTATGAAAACTAAATTTCTCAATTCTATCATTGTCATTTTAGTCTTTGATTTTTCTAATGCTTTGTAATATATTCTGAATTATCAATAAAATAACAATTTATTCGCCACAAATATTTTATGAAAACTAAATTCCACTATTATAACATTATCATTTTAGTCTTTGATTTTCCTCTATAAGCATAATTCTTAGGATGTAAATCAGTTAATGAATCTTGAGAAAGATCATCTTGTATATGAAGAAGAATTTTCAATATCTTAATTTGATTATTCTTCCTCAAGTTAGCAAAGGATCTTTTGTGTACTCAAACTTATCTTAAGATGTTATATTCTTTTTTATAAAAAAAAATAAAATATTTTTATTATTTTTGTGTTAATAAAACTTTCAACTTTAAACCATTTTAATTATAAAAAAAATAATTAAAAAAAAAAAGGTTCCTATCATTCTTTGTAAAGCAAATCTTCTAATTTCAAATTTTGTCATTTTTAAGACAATTATTTTAAGGTTGTTTCAAATATTGTTGTTTTTAAGACAACTTTCTCATAATTAGGTACGTTTTTCTATTTGAAATTTGAATATTACTATTAAGTTGTTTATTTTCTTAAATGAAAAATATCTAAAAATAATACTTTTACATACAAAATACCTTGAAAAATATAAATAATATAATTTTTACTTCTACGCAAGTAAATATTATATGTCAATGTGAATTTTATTATAATTTATATTACATAAAAGTGTGTGTGTATATATATAATTTATAAGACAAACTTGATAAATCTAAACTAAAATTAAAAAAAAAAGAATAAAAAGTACTAATTTAGAATATCAAACACCTTAAATTATACAATTCATCATCATAATTATTAAGGATGCAGTCTAGGACATACATAAAGCCTAATAGGTTGTAGACTCAAAATAAAGTATCATGAAGAGTGAAGGAAGGGCTTGAAGCCCGACTTGATCCAAAAGACATTATCTATAGAATAATAAGAACCTTAGGCATAGTGAGGGTTGAGATCTCTTGAGGTCAGATAAAGGCCTCAAGTTTATAATTCAATCCCGACATTATTTAGGGGATAACAAGAAACTCAAGCATAAGAGGGTTGAGACCTCTTGAGGTCAAATAAAGATCTCAGGTTTAGAATCCAATCCAAACATTATCTAGGGGATAAAAAGAATCTCAGGCATAAGGAGGGTCGAGACCTTTTGAGGTCAGATAAAGGCCTTGGGTTTAAAATCCAATCCTGAGACACCCCCCCCCCCCCCCCACCCCCATGAAGGTCTCGAGTATAACATGGTCAAGGTATCAAATATATAACACAGCCTAAGCTCACCTCGAGTAGATGAAGAAGTTTCAAGTAAAAACTTCCTTGAACTCTTAGCAGTTACATATCAATAAATAATCAATTCACTTTTCAATAGCTTTCTGAATTATTCCATAATAAGGATTTTTAGCCTAGTGGATGTATTCTGCACTTCCAAGACCTCTTAGTAGTTGTGTATCAACAAAGGATCCATTCTTTTTTCGATACCTTTTTCAAATTATTCCATAATAAGGATCCTTAACCTAGTAGATGTATTCAGCAAGTAGGGCTTATTCCATAATAAAGATTTTATGCCTAGTAGATGTATTCAGCAAGAAAAGCTCAAGATCCCATAAAATTCAAAAAGTTAATACTTAAAAAGTAGAATCTCTGTGGTTCTTGGAGTCAGAATACCACTGAAATTGCTATTTCCAAATTTCGTTAAATTTTACTTAATTTGAGAGACTTAAAGAAATCTATAAAAGAAGGCCAATGGCAACCAGATGTGTAGGATGATTGTTGTTATGAAAAAAATAACCCTAGAGCATACATATAATTTGTCATAGTCTTTCTCCTTTAGCTTTCTCTCTCACATCACAAAGTAAAATCCTAATTTAATCATTGAAAGGTTTTCTCCGAACAACCAGCTTTTACCCTATAGGTTTCGTTGTGGTTGTAGGATGAATATTCAATCAAAATGAGAAGATTAGTGCTGGTTCACTTAGTCTAAAGAAAAAAAATTTATGCATCAACATCTCGCGTCATCTGTGAGAATTTGAACAAAAAATTAGAAGCAGCTGCAACTAAAAAGAAAATCATAGCAACTACACAAACTTATGCAACTAGAAATCAAATAATAGTAAAAGGAAACCTCCATGATAAGTCCCTTGAGGAAATAGTGGCTGTTAACCAAAACAATGATACTCGACCGCCACCCTTAAAAGGTACAAATCAAGGTTCAGAGACATCATCTTAGTATCAAAATTCTTCCAACTCAGGAGTCACAGATACTGCATGGTTGGTTAAACAGCTAACTAACAATGAAAAACAACATGCAAAAAAGATAGGCAAATCCATATATAAGGTCATCCAGGTTCTGAGACCAAAAGTCTACAAACTAGAGTCTCTAAATGGAACTAGGATTAAGAAACCGTGGAATGCCAAGCGATTAAAGTTGTATTACTTTGAGGGTTATTAAGGAAATGTAAAATATTTTTGCCTTGAAAATCAGTTGATATGTTATTTTCTGTTAGCAAGATGTTCCTGATAGCAATAATACACTGATGAACGAAATCTCCAAGTTAAGGGATAAAGAAATCAAAGAACTAAAGTAATATTACTCACAGCTCGAATAAGCCTTGAGCACGACCTTATGACGTACAAGAGCAAAAATAGTTTCGAAATAGTTAAGTTCAAACAATCATCTCATGGTAATATTATCCATAATTCGAATGAGTTTAGAGACTGACTTCAGGACATACAAGAATGGAATGGTTCCTGGATGACTAAGTCCTACATTTATTTTGGAATAATATAATCCAGAACTCGAATAAGCCTTGAGCATCGTCTGACGATGGATAAGTTCTCCATTTATCTCAGGGTAAAATTATCCATAAGCTCGAATAAGCCTTAAACAAGATCTCAGGACATATAAGAACAAAATGGTTCCTAAGCAACTAAAGTTCTCCAATCATCTCATGATAATATTATCCACAACCCAAATAAGGTATGAGCACCACCTCAAGACATAAAAGGGCAAAATGGTACCAGAATGATTAATAGGATTCATAGTTCAAATAAACCCTAAGCATGACCTCAGGAGGTACAAGAGCGAGAATGATTTCTAGATGGTCAAATAAGTCTAAAGACTGACCTAAAGACATAGAAGAACGAAATAGTTTCTAGATGATTAAGTCTTGCTTCCCTCTCGGGACAACATTATCTGTAGCTCGAATAAGCCATGAGCTTGACCTCAAAACATATAAGAGCACAGAAATCCTCAGATGGCAAACTTCTTAACTCATTTTAAGATAATATTATCCATAGCCCTAATAATCCCTGAACAGGATCTAGGGATACAAGGGCAAAAAGAGTTCTCAGACAATTGTGTTCGACCTTCATCTAAAGGCGATAATATCCAAAACCTGATTAAATCTTGACAGTAAAGCTCTAATGTAAAGAGATGAATGGTTCTCAGATTATTATGATCAATAAATTCAAGCCAAGGTCATAGTATCCAAAACTCGTTAAAATTGGAAAGCTAAGTTCTGTCAACAACCAGAATGGTTCCTACTTGAAGATATTCTCTTTGAGATGTAAAGGTAGAAGGTTGATTTTAGAGACATAAACTATGTGTTATTGATTCAACTCAATTCGGGTAAGATTTCTCTTTGGAGAATTCTCAATTCTTACAACGATTAAAGTTTTGCAAATTAAACTAAGTGTAGAGTATTAAGAGTGAAAGGAAAGCCAAGTAACGCAAGAATTCATATAAATCAAAAGTACTATATTAATAATTGTACAAAGTTCATTACATTACTTCTATATACATAAACAAAAAATGTTAACTAAGTCTATGGTCTGGCTAATCAGGTCGACTGGAGGGCTGGCCAGATTTGAAGAAGCAATGGACGGCTCAAACGGAGTAGCTTCGGTTGGCTAGGCAGAAGGCACCTCAATCAGCTCAACAGGGGGAACAAAAGTGATCTTCAAATTATGATGACATCCCTTTTAGGCATGAAGTCAACTGAAGAGTCCTTATCAGAGCATGGAGGCTTACGTCCTAAAGCTTCATATAGCTAGTTTAGGTTCATATTTGGATATCGACTTTAGAAAATTTTGCAAGTTAGATCAATTCCTTTATTGATCCACTCACGAATAAGGGCATCCACCGCCCCCCAGCCTCTTCAACCTTTTTGGCCAAGAGCGCGCATCTCTTCCTCTCAAATCCTAAACTTTGTTCCAACTCTCAAAAATTTTTCCTCAAACTCTTGGCAAAGTCTCTGGCACCCTTCCCTCGACTAGCTCAGTTCCGATTCGAAAGTTTCTATCTTCCTACTGGACTCCACGATAATTGCCCTAACTTGGAGCTCTTCCATCTCCCGAGATCACGTAGCATTCTCAAACTTAAAGTTAGTCCTCTCTAATACCAAGTCTCACTCCGCCCTCTCAACCTTCTTTTTATATTCTGATGCCCTCGAGGATACACCATTAAGGAAGCATCTTCAAGGACGTCTCGATACACCATGGCCACATATTGCATGACGGGTTGCCTGTTAATAGATTTTGCTTCCCAGGTCAGGTTTGAAAGTAATACACATGGAAGAGGAAGAATAAGATGCTTACTAGTTCATGTTTTTTCTGAAGTTAACTAGCTCTTAAACACACAGACATTTACAAGACCTAATGAAATCTGATCAACATCCAAGAGAAGAGTTATTTGGTTAAATGCTGAGGATCTAGCCATCTCAACCCTTTCCAGGGTCTTAGCATTTAACTCATGCAACTCACTCCAAGTGCTTGTATCCCCAAAAAATCTGGGCACAGAGATGTTATTGTCAGGGTTCTAGTCACCATCCAGGAAGAACCATTTGTTCTTCTAGGCCTTATTGCATGACAAGTTGCCTGTTAATAAATTTTGCTTCTCAAGTCAGGTTTGAAAGTAATACACATGGAAGAGGAAGAATAAGATGCTTGCTAGTTTAAGTTTTTTCTGAAGTCAACTGGCTCTTAAACACAGAGACATTTACAAGACCTAATGAAATCTAATCAACATCCAAGAGAAGAGTCATTTGGTTAGATGCTAAAGATCTACCAATCTCAACGCTTTCCAAGCTCTTAGCATTTAACTCAGGCAACTCAGTCTAAGTGATTGTATCCCCAAAAAATCTGGGCACATGGATGTTATTGTTAGGGTTCTAGTCACCATCAAGAAAGAACCATTTGTTCTTCTAGGCTTTATTGCATGATTGGTTACCAGTTAACAGATTTCGCTTCCCAAGTTAGGTTTGAAGGTAGTATCACCTAGGGTTCTTTATTGGAATTCTTTTTAGGAGGTACATATACTTAATTTCTTTAATTGAGAGAGCAGAATCTGGGATCTGACTTCATAGGACGAACAAACCCAAAAAAATACTTCAACTATTAAGGTTTAGTTGGTAAGGTGCAATATTGAATAACTTAAAGACTCTAGCAAAGTAATCCTGAAGGGGGAGTCTAAACCTAAGGTGGAATAACTCTTCATTGAAAGAGATTTCTCCATCAGGAGAACAACTAGAAAGCTCATCCTTCTCATAAGCCCTAAGGTAAACCACTTTATAGATATCGTAACACTGGGTGTAAGCTTTAAAATCCAACTCCATAATAGAAGAAAGGAACCAGTCTGCTTCATATAGTGTCAAGCTCTTTCCCTCCAAAATAGGGGAAAGGTTAGAGAAGACCACTAACCATTGTTCAGAGTTATTTCTCTTAGAGGCAGCCTCATTATCGTTTAAAACATAATCCATCTCTGTTCATAAGTTAAAAAAATAATAATAATAAGACGTCAAGAGCTGCTCCAAGTCAGTAACAACTCATGAATTATCTGCCTAAGATCTCTAATCTTAAAAAAAAAAAAAAAAAAAAAACTATCTTGTATTTGCCTCAATCAAGCTAAAAACACCAAAAATCCAACAAGTATAAAAGGTTACAAGGAATAATAGAAACTTACTGATTTTTTATTGAGGAAGAAAAGGAGCTTAAACAAAGAATCCTTACTGAAAGTCCAAAGTCCAAAGTCTTGCTGCTGTTGAGATTACTTGCAATGAGAAGAAGTTGTAGTATGAAGTAAAGAAGAAAAGAATGAAGGAGTGAAAAATGAGGTAATTAAAGGAGCAGAAAAACCCTAGCCGTCAATATGAAAGATAGATTAAGGGATGAGATGATACCACATCAGATGGGAAGTTAGAAAATGATCTTCATAAATGCGAAAGAGGACGGCCATCATAAGGGCCAAGAATATCTCTTGAGGCATGAAACATCATCATTTTGAGAACCAATTAAAGACCGTCGCGTGGATGGAGGCTAGCAGGTTTTAAGTTGAGCATTTAAAGTTAATAGACAAGCACGTCTTTTCAAATCAAGATTTTATTTTGTTTTCAAAACAATTATGTTTTACTGAAACTAGGGAGTCTAATGTTGGGGATGTAGTTTAAGACGTAAATAAAGATCAATAGGCTGTGGGCCTAAAATAAAGTATTATGAAGAGTGAAGGAAGAGCCTGAAGCCCAGCTCGATCCAAAAGATATTATCCAAGGGATAACAAAGACCTTAGGCATATTGAGGATCAAGACCTCTTGAGGTCAGATAAAGGCCTTGGGTTTAAAATCCAATCCCGAGACCGCCCCTCGGCCCCCCTGCCCATGAAGGTCTCGGGTATAGCACAGCCGAGGTATCAGATATATAACACAATAGGAGCTCACTTCAGGTAGATGATAAAGTTCAAGTAAAGACTTCCAAAACCTTTTAATAGTTGCGTATCAATAAAGAATCCATTCTCTTTTTAATACATTTTCAGATTATTCCATAATAAGGATCCTTAGCCTAGTAGATATATTCTACAAGAAAGGTTTATTTCATAATAAAGATCTTATGCCAGATAGATATTTTCTACAAGAAGGGCTCAAGATCCAGTAAAATCTAGAAAGTTGATACTTGAAAAGTAGAATCTTCGTGATTCTTGGAGTCATAATACGACTGAAATTGTTATTTTCAGATTCCGTTGAATTCTAGTTAATTTGAGAGACTTAAAGCAACCTATAAAATGAGGTTAAGGGCAACCAGGTATGTAGGATGATTGTTAATATGAAAAAAAAATAACCCTAGAGCATACATACAATATGTCATAGTCTTTCTCATTTAACTTTCTCTCTCACATAACAAAGTAAAATCATGACTTAAGCATTGGAGGATTTTCTCCTGACAACCGACTTTTACCCCCACAAGTTTCATTGTGGTTGTAGATTGAATATTTAGTTAAGTGGAGAAGATTGGTGTCAGTGCATTGAGTCCAAAGAATGATTTTTGCTGCATCAACAATAATAATATTTCAAAATAAATAAATACATTCATCAAGATATTCAAGTCACTATAAAGTTATATAAATACACAAAATTTTAATAATAGTATTTTAGTTAAAAATCTTAATGAATGAATATAGAGAGAATAAAAAAAATGTATTTCTTTATTTTAAAAAAAAAGAAAAAAAGGATAGATTTTATATAAATAAAATAATTAGGTAGGGATATTTTTGAAAATGATATCTAAGAAAATTTTCATATATTTTAGATTCTGTCAAAAATGTAATATATATATATATATATAATATTTGAAAAGTGTTACTTAAAAAAAAAGCATACTTAATTACCTAAAATAGCTTAATTCAACAAATTAAGTACCAAGAAAAATAAAACATCTCCTGGTAAGGTAAACTTTGAATATATATATATATATATATATATATAGTATACTCGTTAATTACTAGTTGAAGGTCGTGCATTTGGACCACGTAAAGGCTTTTCTAAGTCTTGATCTGCTTCTAACGCTTGATGAACCGTTGTAGTTATTGAGAATTAAGTATACTATATGTGGCAGAAATTTAAAAATTACTTTAATTAATCATATTAATTAATGTTCATTAATTCTCATACCAAGATTATGTTATTTAACATAATTTTAATACAATTAAATATAAAATAATAGAGGATTAAAATTTTACCTTAGATCTTCACCACTAATGGGGATAGATTAAGACTTCCTCAGATTTTCTATAGATCTGTAATTTTAATTGCTATTTTGACCTTTAAAATGTTTGCATCTAGATTTCTTTGTGAAATAAAAAGTTGTAGATATTCGAGTCTTCTTTCTAGATCTGCTTGAATCGTATTAATCCGATATTTGAACTAAAAGTTATGGCTCAAATACAGTGACTGTGCAAACACCCTTTTCTAAATTAACCACCCAAGTGTATAGCTTTTAATGGTAATTCACACAAGGTAGAGAATTAGGATTTTAAGATTTTCCTAAGTCTTAATTATGTAGTTTGTCTTCTCATGAATGCTAGTTCTTAAAAAGAGACAAAGTTAAGATATTTTGGTTAAAAAAATTTTCTCTCAACTCTTGAAAAAAATTTTCTCTTCGCATTCACATACGTTTTATGGCTAAAACCGAAGTTTATATAGGTTTTATATTTTGATTTTTTAAACCCTCATTCAAAAAGTCATTAGATAGATTCCTAATCTTATTAGTAATCTATTTTAAAATTAAATAATATTATCTTAATCTATTTTAAAATTAAATATTATTTAATTAATTTAATTAATTAAATAATATTATCTTAATCAAATTAGAAAACCTATAATTGAATACAAATACTTTACATAATTATAATTTAACCCCAAATAGTTTTTAAAACTATTAAATAAACCCTTAAAGATTATGAACTTAACAATTAAGTCCTTAATCATTTATGTACATAATATAACCTTAATTCCTCATTACCTTTTAGTGTGTGACCCATTAGATTCTTTCTTATGTAGGCAATGGAGATAGTTATAGACTTCTTAAGTCTAAATAAATTAATTTAATTAATTTATCCTCAGTTTAATTAAGAAACTAATTTTCATAGATCAAGAGCGGCATCTAGCAATGCGTCATGACCCCCAATTGAGAAAGAATACTAAAATTAGTAAAACCTAGTCCGTATACGATTATTATATGATATAATCCTTTTGCCTCATACATATCCCACCAAACATTATAGAGTATGAAAAATGTCTACTCTATTATATTATGGTTATTGAAACTTTTGACTAAAACTAATAATATAATTTTATAATTACTGAAATTGTTTTTAGAGCTCACCATGGCCATGGACTTATATTATCACTTATGTCAAAATGGCGCCCTTTGTAATATTGACTTTATATTATCCAAAACAGCGAATCCTTTATTGATCTCTCATAACCTTCGCATGCTTCTCATATTGCCCAATCATTACCCTATGCGCAATCTCACTATAGACGACGGAGGTGTAATGTCAAAGCATATATGATCCACAAATAAGGCACTATGAAGATCTCAAGTCAAAAGATCAGTCATACCATTGTAACTGAGAGAAATCCCATAGACACGTGGATAACACTCAATATGGGTTTTTCAAGTAGATCAGTTTGATGAACTTATTCTCTAGCAAGCATCCGTATGTTAGACTAAGTAAATACTTTCACTAATAGCTTATGAGATCAACTACCTTCCTTCTCCAAGGAAGCAGACATAACATATGCCGATCTATCTAGATTTATCAATGTCCTAGTATTAATAATCCTACGATTGAGAATATTTAAGAATGACGGGATCACATAAATTAAACTTAAGTTAATTCTTCTAATTGTCATTTTAAGGACTTTATATATAAATAGTCAACATAGACAAAACTTATAAATAAATTGCTAATTTTATTAATTAATACAATAATATATAATTACATATTTATCCCTATTGGATCTAGGATATATAACCAATAGTAGTATCTTTTTAAATCATAAGGGAGAGTAAGAGAGAGAAAAAGTAAGAGGAAAGAGAATGAAACTTTATTTATTGGTGAATAATTATTTTTGGGTTTATTTTTGCATTCTTGTTTGATTTGGAGAAGTTAAAATCGTGGGAAGAAATCATGTTTATTTTTTTGGTTCTTGTTTAATTTGAAAAAGTTAAAATCTGCATGTTTAAATACCTTAAAGGTTCACAGCAACAATCATGAAGAGCTTTTAAAATATGATGGTATTACTGATATTGAAAAAATTATTTTATTTTGAAAGTTAAGTATCTTAAGAGATTTTTTATTAGATAATACAAAGAAAGCAATCAACGTGCTAAATCATTTGAAATCATGGATAATTATTTTTCAAATGCATTGGTTGTATAACATATTTTGTTGACTACACTAGTTATCGTCGCATTTGTAGAAAGAAGTTTTTCACACTGAAGTTGATCTAATCTTACCTTCTATCAATCATGTTCCAAAAAAGTTTAAATGAATTAGTTATGTTGTTTATTAAAAAAAAATTGGTTAAAAAGCTTAATTATAAAGACTTGCTTAGTGACTTCACAATTAGAAATTCGAGAAAATTAATTTTTCAGTCGTGTTTAGTTTTTGTAATTGAATTTTGGTAAATTAATTAGTTAATGTAAAGTACATATTTGATTATGTAAGAGTAACTAAAGAGTTTGAACTTAATTTTAGATCAAATAATAAAATTACATAATTCTTTATTCTTTATTCTTTATTCTTTATCGATAGAGATCATGTTTTGAAAACTCATGCAGATCATTCAAAATTTTAGTAAATTTTTATATAATTAAATTACACAATAACCCAATAAACAATGTGGTACTCTTCCAAATTAGTAAACAATTAATTTGATATATGGAGGAAAATGTTCTAAATGTCGTTGTAATAAGTTCTTAGCTAATAAAATTTTTTCCCTCATAATTTTGACTACCATTAATTATACTATTTTTCTGTACAAGAGTTTGGATATTATGCAATTAATTTTGTTTTCTCGTCAAAGGTAAAATAAGTTATATTTATTTATTTCAAATTTTATAATTGAACGGGCAGTTGACAGATGGTTGAGGAAGTTTTTATGATAGCTTATTTGAAAATAAATTTATTTAAATCTACCACAGTGGTAGGAGTTAGATGAATCAAATATATGAAAAGGTTGTTTTTGTATTTCAGCTTTATGTCATCTTTTATATAAACAGAATTCTACAAAATAAACCCTAGTAATCTTTATGTCATCTTTTGCTATGTTGTGTACATAAAACAATATTGTACACTTGCATATAGTTCAAAGATTCTTTCACGTTGTGGATGGTGTGTGTCCCCATTCTGTTGGCAGCACCTACATTTCCTTTATTTCAGTAAAGATGGCCATGTGAATGTAGTGCCTTTTTACCGTCCTTTATTCAAGTAATTCAATTCACGTAGCCAGCTGGTAGACTAAGGTAGAAACCTTGCATTTCCAACAGTGTCGAGTTATTGATATGAGATGCATATAAACAAATGGCACGTCCTTTCACATTGCACTTATTACTCATGACTATAAATGATTGATTTTTAAATAAATATATAATATTAATTATAATTCAATAAAATTAACGTCAAAGCTTGCATAGATCATCAACTCTTTCTCGTTCACTGGCAGAAGTGTAATTTATGCAAGTAATAAAAGTCTACATAATAATCAAATGAAATTTTTCTTAATATTTATGCGTTGGCTGATTTATGTGACAAAAAGCAATGTGTTTTTACATGTCATTTATATGTCATGTATTAAAACTTAATATTTTCCAAATGTTGTGTGTTGCTTTTAATTATTTTCACCAAATGAAAATAAAATGAGATGAAAGTTTCAATTTCTGAAAGTATAGATAGGTATATCAGCAAGATTTATTTACGAGATTGATCCGAGCAAGTCAAATGGGTAATTTATCAAATTACAATGTCTAATATAAGCACTTTATTAGGTCAATCAATTTTATTTTTAAAAAAATATTACATAAATATAAATTAAAGCTCTTTTTCATTTTAATGATGTGACCAAAAATTTATTGTTAAATTAATCAATACTCACAACTTAAATTGGTCAACCCTTAAAATATTTGTAAAATCTATCGCGAGTTTAATTGACTACATTTCAACATTTTCTTAATTTATTTGATGGTATCAAATTATATATAGGTGGATATATTGTATGAAAAAATAATTCACTATAAATTTAAATTTTGTTTGATATTAAGGTGGTAGAGTTTAAGCCACAACTGTGGGATAAAAGTATTATATATTAAATATTAAAAAAAATTAAAGTATTATATATTAAATATTAATAAATAAATAAATAAATTTTATTAAAAATTATAATTATCAAACTTTTTTTTAACTTTACTTTGGAACATAACAGAACATCACAATTTTACACAAAGTCTTAGAAATCCATTAGAAGAAAAATACATATTATATATGACTAAAAAATTAAAATAATTTCCAATGGGAATGTAATTTTAATTAAGTTGTAAATATATAATTAATTCGTTTTTTTTTTTATCAATTCCTATTAACTGGTGAACTGATTAGTAAAAATAATCACGGAAATATAGTTGCTTAAAGTCTACATTTTTAAGCAATTAAATCCACACCAAAACAAATCAAACTCTGAATTAAGCAAAGAGAAAGGAAGAGAACTGCAGGTGAATACCGATCCATCCATCCATCTATTTACATTATTATTTGTTAATATTTTTTAATTTTATTTCCTCCAAACGTACAATTAAACTATAATTAAACACATAACATAAGTATTACATTTCCTCACAACATTTATAAATCTTTTTCCACAAATATATATTTAACTATAGATCTAGAATTAACTTCAACACTAATGTATTCACCTTTCAATCTCAGAGCTGATGAACTTCTGGTTCTCGAGTCCTCGTCAATAAGTAGATGATGTCGCCATTGTTCAACTGAGCAACATGTCTAGCAAAACAAAGCATTATCTCCTCATAAGCATCTCTGAATGTTTTCGGGATCATTTGTAACTTCCGAAATCTTTGATGAGTACTCTTTTGACACATTGAAATCTTCACATTTTCCTTATTATCGTCAATGACCACATCCTTCAGTCTTCGGTATCGTCTTCTACTCCTAAATTTGTTGATGTTTAAACAAAATGGAGTTGTATCTGCCTCCATATTTGCAATGCATGCAAATCAGCTTAATGTTAAATAATGTTATGAGTTAAATGTGAAGGGGAAGGTAGGTGAATTGCCTTAAAATGAAGGCAATAACAGTGAGCAGCGTCCAATAAACTGCGGTAGATAGTCCTCATCATTGTCAAGACTTAATTAAAAAGCCAACTGTTTTTTTTATAAGTCTTTCGGTGAGTAACTAATTACTTGAGACATATGAATGTCTGCAGGATTATTGCAATAAATTCATAACCTACTCACAGGTTCATTTGAGTGGAGATCAACAAACTAAAGAGATGATATCAGTAGTTTGAAGCTCTTTTTTGTTAGAATGTATGTTACCACAACCTTATTTCTTGGTGTGAATTGTGATTAATACATGCATGGTTCTTGTATTTGCCACCGCATATATTTCCGAATTCGCAGTTGCCAGTATCTTTAAAATTTCAATTATATTAGGGATACAAATTTTTATACAAGTTCTACTCAACAATGGAAAGAAAAACTTCATATCTAAAAATTCAGCAAGCAACTATGGCTTAAGCGAATGCAACCTGCTTGACACAGTTAGTTTTGGATCAGTATGTAAAGGGACACTTTGAGATCGGACTGATATAATGTTGCAGTAAAGGTTCTCAATTTGCAGCTAGAGAGAGTTTAGGAGCTTTGATTCTGGATATGAAGTATTGCGTAATATTCGCCATCAAAATCTCTCAAAGGTCCTTAGCAGCTGTTGTAATATTGATTTTAAAGCCTTGATACTTGACTTCATATTTAATGGTAGTGTCACATCGCACGGCGTTAGGAAGGTGAACCTTGGCTAGTAAGATAATAAATTTTGGGTTCTCCTAGTTTATTTAAGTTTTGGGTTCTCTTAATAATAAACCGATTTTAAGTTGTAAAGTCTAAAATTAAACCTAAAAATATGATCACACTGTGCCGAAAATGAATAAAATTTACTCGATTATTATGTATTAAAGCGAAAAATATTTATTCTATTGTTAAACCTAAATTATTACATTTGGTGAATAGACAGCTTTTGCTGCCAAAATGGTGCACATATTGCTAACCCACTAGAGGCTATCCGAGGGATAGTTTCCCTTCCTACATAAAGGATAAACATCTTTCGTTCATCTACACCGGATGCCAACACATTCTTAAAGCAATAAAAAACTTTCACTCGTCAATTGTGATTCTCTGGTAGCAAGCATAGAAAGAAGTCATTGGAATATAATTAGGTATAGAAGTTCTCGGCGAAAAGAATCCTTTCAATCCTGATTCGAAAAAAGACTACTTGTGTCACCCAGTGAATAGATAACTTAACGGGAACCGCAAGCAAGTACATTGGGCTGCCGACAATAGAGTCGTTCCTTTAGAAAAGGAAAGTCATCTCCCAATGGTTTAATTCAAGTTGTGTTGGTTGCTAGTAGAAGGTAAGCGATGTTAGGATGCTCGGGACTATTTATCTACAACTTACAAGAAAACTCACAACCAATTGTTATGAAAATAGGAGGTTTTACCTTCCATACAAATATAGGTGGTTTTGCTTACTATATAAGCACAATAATAAAATAAGAGGCTTTACCTACCATATAAGTACAATAATAAAGTAGGAGGTTTTGCCTTCCATATAATCACAACAATAAATAATGAAGATGAAAATAATAAAATACACAATTTACTTGGAAACCCCAAATTAATTGGGATGAAAAACCACAGCCAAAGTAGAAGAATTCACTATAAAAATGTGATTATAACTTTTCTTTAACTATAAGAAGAGTACAATTGCAGAACACTCTCTCAAGTTGAGAAGCCAAGAGATTGAGAGAATTTTGAGAATGGATAAAAATGAATTAAATGAACCCTCCTATTTATAGGAAAATTTCATTTATTGTTTACAATAAAATAATAATAAAAATATATTATTATTTTATTATATACTAATATAATATAATATAATATATATTTATATATTCCATTTTGGTGCCACCCCATTTTTCATTCTCCCAAAGTGAATGTTCCACTACTTCACATTTGATAACTCTATTTTTATAGTATTATTTTATCTATTTAAACTTAATTTTAATGTAAATATTATTGATTTTGTTATTATTAAATAAATTATTACATCTCTTTATATTTTTCTGAATAAAACTGATGGAAAACGAATATTAATAAATAAATGAATTTATTCATTATTGATTAAATAAATGTTATTTAATCAAATAGTTCCTTAGTTGACAAATGGTACCATATAATATTACCAAGTATCAAATATTTTGATTAAATTTTATCTATTTATTTTAAATTAATGGTTAAGATTTAATTCTTTAATTTTAATTAAAGAAATTATTAGTGGAAATACATATATATTATTAGTATTGTTAAAGTAATGATATTAATATATATGTGTTTATATCTCTTTTTAATATATTGATAAGATTAATATATTATAATGAAGCATTAATATGATTAATTGCCATTTAATGATTATTGTTTGACATTTGGTATATTTTTATTCATTTGATGAATAAAAGGCATGTGTGTGTGACACATAAATGAATTGAAATCATTTATTTAAGTGAAGAATTATTCAATTTGGAATTGAATAAATAAAAAGACTTAAATGTCAAGTGGAGAATTAAGTGCTAAATGATTGTTGGCATTATTATTTAATTCTTCATTTTCCTCCTTTTTTCATCTATAAATAGTGAGCAATGGGATTGTAATTGTAAGTTAGTTTTGGTTTTGAATCAAATAAGAGAGAGAGAGAGAGAGAGCGCGCGCTTGGAGAGGAAAAGCAAAGCAAAGGAGAAAACTATACGGTGAAACTTCAAAATACTAAGTTTTCTCGATCTTTTATTATTTTTTTATTTAATATTTATTGTATTTTATTTTATTATGGAGTAGATTTATTTTTCTAGGGTTATGATGTAATCTAACTTTGATGTTCCGACCTTTTTGTTTAACTTAATTATGGATTTTTTTTTCTTGATTGATGCATTTAATATTACTATTAATGCTTATAAATAATTTATAATTATTTAGTTGAATTGTTAATCATAATAATAGTGGAAGCTAATTTATTTGTCTTAGTTCATTATATTGAATGTCATAAGTTACATGTAGAATAGGAATATACCTGTATGGTTTGTGTATTTCTTAAAAGAGATCCATAAATCTTAATGAATGCTTTAATGCTTTAATTTTGCATGGGAATATAGCAGTTAAGTATTATAGGGTATTTTTCTTATACCTCGGAAGGGGCTATGTGAATAATTTAGGAATACTCAACTAGCAACTAAATAATTAATTCTTGTTAAAAAGAACAAAGAGGATGAACTAATTAGTTAAAGTGAAATCATAACCTTAGAGTTTTTATCTTATTAATTTAATCTCATTTATTTTATTTTCATTGAAATTTACTTTTAATTTTCTACTAATCAATCTTCATTCACCAAACAAAATTAGGATTATTTCAAGTTTTAGAAATTAATTTTATAACAATTCTCGTGGGATGATACTCATTTCATCACTTTATTACTTGTTCGACTTATACACTTGCGATTTTGCACAACAAGTTTTTAGCTCAGTTGCCGAGGATTGTTTGTTTAAATTAATACTGATACTACATAACTCAAATTTTAATTTGGTATTTTATATTTATTTTTAATTTGTTTTCTCTTTCCTTTCTTGTAGGTATGTTTTTTAGTGTTGAAAGTGGTATTTTATTTATTTATTTATTTATTTGTCCATTTTTCTTTGTTTTAAAAAAATAAAATAAAATAAAATTCTTTTATATGGTTGTTTATTTATTTTATATGGTTGGTTCTACCACCTATTGTTAATTTATTTACTTGTTTGTTGCTTTATTTTATATGGTTGGTTCTACCACCTATTGTTAATTTACTTGTTTATTGCTTTATTTTATATGGTTGGTTCTACCACCTATTGTTAATTTATTTTAGTTTGTTATTTATTTTTCTTTATTTTTTCAAGAGGAAAGTTTCACTCCTTCTTTTATTTTATTTTATTTTATGTTGTTGTAATATATATATATATATATATATATTTCGTAATTGTTGTTTCTTTTTATTTTTATTATGTTGTTTTTAATCTATGGTTGAGTGACATCGTGATCCTCATTCTCGTCACTTGGTGAAAAGTAATTCTGAAACTTCTATTGGAAATTTGTTTGATTCACCTCAACATTCACACTCATCTAACACTATGGCTGAAGAACCAAACAATGCACAAAACATGGTACTAACACATGTTAAGAAAACTCAAGCATTACACGATTATGCCCTACCCACAGTGGATAATACCTCGACAATACGGCAAATGACCTTTGCAGCTAACAATTTTGAGATTAAGCCAACAATTATCCACATGGTACAGAATAATCAGTTCAGTGGGTCTCCGAACGATGATGTAAATGCCCACATTGACAGTGTTTTGGAGATCTGCGATACTTTTAAGCACAATGGCATTATTGATGATGTCATTCGATTGAGATTGTTCCCATTCTCTCTTCGTGACAAAGCCAAAAGCTGGCTCAACTCTTTACCATCATGAAGTATTACCATATGGGATGTCTTGGCACACAAATTTCTTACTAAATTTTTTCCACCAGCTAAGACTGCAAGACTATGAATAAATATAGCAACATTCAGACAGCTTAATAAAGAGTCATTATACAAAGCATGGGAAAGATTCAAAGATCTACTAAGAAAGTGTCCACATCATGGAATTGTTGATTGGTTGCAACTACTCACATTCTATAACAGTTTGGAGAGTTCCACGAGAACATTGGTAGATGCTACCGCTAATGGAGCACTTTTGGGCAAACCTCATCAAGCCACTTGGGACTTACTGGAAGAAATGGTTGTAAATGCCTATCAATGGCCATCAAAAAGAGTAACTTCGAAAAAGTTTTTGGAATACAAGAAAATAATGTCTTGACTAAACTCTCTACTTAGGTAGAGATATTAACCAAGCAACTCTGAAACTTAACAGCTAATGTCATTTACACTTAGCTGGGATCTTGTGTTTTGTGAAAGGGACCATTCCAACGAGCAATGCGATAACGAACAGACAGACCAACCATTTTTTGTGGGCAATAGACAACAAAATAATCCACACTCGAACATATACAATCCAGGATGGAAGAAATCTAAACTTTATATAGAAAAACAACAATTAACCCAGACAACTATATCCGCCACCACTTCAATAGCAATAGGCCAACAAACCGTCACTTAAAGAAGCACTTGCTTAGCTCACTGCAAAGACTAATCAATTTATGACAAGAACAGATACCACACTCCAGAATCAAGCTACTTTCATCCAGAATCTAGAGGTGCAAATGGGTCAGATCTCAAATCTACTGAATATAAGACCTCAAGGAACCCTACCAAGCAACACAGAGACAAATCCTAAGGAGCATCTTAAAGCTATCACATTACGAAGTGGTAAAAAGCTGAAAGATCTTGTCAAAAGAATTAACGAAGAAGGAGAATCTAGAAAAATAGAAGAGGAAGTGATAGCTTAAACAAAAGAAGCAGAGAAGCCAAAATCAAAGTTGTTTCCGGACAATCCCACACCATACAAACCACCATTACCTTTCCCTTAGAGATTCCAGAAGCAGAGAATAGATAAGCAATTGCAAATTAATATCCCTTTTGCAGATGCTTTGGGATAGATGCCCAACTATGTGAAGTTCATGAAGAAGATCTTATCAAATAAAAGAAAGCTGGAAGAACATGAACGATAGCTTTAACTGAAGAATATAGTGCAATTCTGCAGAAAAAGCTACTACCCAAACTTAAAGATCCGAGGAGTTTCACGATTCCTTGCACCATTGGTGATTCATTCTTTGATAAAGTATTATGCGATCTTGGTGCAAACATTAACTTAATGTCATTTTCTATTTTCAGGAAATTTAGTTTCGGAGAAGCAAAACCTACTATAGTATCCTTACAGCTAGCTGATCGATCAATCAAGTATCCAAGGAGAATTATAAAAGAGATACTGGTTAAAGTGGATAAGTTCATATTTCTTAAGGATTTCATCGCGCTAGACATGGTGGAAGATCAAGAAATACTCATCATTTTAGGTAGGTCGTTCTTAGCAACAGGAAGAACTCTCATTGATGTGCAGAAAGGTCAACTCATACTGAGAGTTCAAGATGAAGAGGTAACCTTTAATGTGCTAAAAACGCTTAAACATGTACGTGATGTTGGTAACTGCATGAAAGTAGATGTAGTGGATGGATGCGTCAAAGAAATACTTCAAACCACCACTCCACAAGATGCTTGAAGCTTGCCTAATTGGAACTCCAAACTCAGAAAGTCCGAACATCATTGAATGTGTTAACCAATTTGAAGCTTCATCCCCCATCTTCATCAAACGACCATTTGAGGAACTTGGAATGAGTAAGAGGCAACCAATACTATTAATAGAAAAACCATCGGAGTTGGAGTTTAAGCTAATTCCGATTCATCTTAGGTATGCATTCTTAGGTAATTCATCTATATTACCTGTTATTGTTTCGTCTTCTCTAAGTATGGAACAAGAGAAAAAGCTTTTGAGAGTGTTACGAAAATACAAAATGGCTATTGGATTGTCAATTGCAGACATTAAAGGAATTAGTCCATCTATATGCCAACACAAGATTGTAATGGAAGACATGTACCGACCATCTATCGAATGCCGAAGACGTTTAAATCCAAACATGAAAGAAGTTGTCTAAATGGATGAGCCCGATACAAGTGAAACCAAAGAAAAGAGGAATCACAGTAGTCACCAACGAAAATTATGAGGTTATTCTGACACGAACTGTAAGCAAATGGAAAGTGTGCATCGACTATAGGAAACTAAATAAGGCGACCAGAAAATACCATTTTCCTTTACACTCATCGATCAGATGCTTGACAAGTTAGCTGGACATCTTTACTATTGTTTCCTTAACGGTTATTCTGGTTATAATCAAATTTCTGTAACACCGAGTACCAAGAAAAGACTATGTTTATGTGCCCATATGGAACGTTCGCATTTTGAAGAATGCCATTTGGTCTATGTAATACACCAGCTACCTTTCAATGGTGCATGATGTCAATTTTTTCAAACATGGTGGAGCACTTCATTGAGGTATTTATGGATGATTTTTCAGTCTTTAGCTTATTATTTGATTCTTGTTTAGATAACTTAGTGCAGATACTGAAAAGATGCGAAGAGAGAAACCTGATTCTTAACTGGGAGAAATGTCATTCATGGTACAAAAAGGGAGCATCTTGGGTCATAAAGTTTCAGCTAAAAGCAATGAGGTTGATAGAGCCAAGATTAAGACAATTGAGAAGTTGCCACCACTAAGATCTATAAAAGGCGTTCGAAGTTTCTTAGGGCATACAGGGTTTTACAAAATATTCATCAAGGACTTCTTAAAGATGACAAAACTATTGTGCAATTTGCTTGAGAATGATGTTTCATTCAACTTCAATAATATATGTAGTGAGGCATTTGAAATACTGAAAAAGGTTCTTGTGACATCCTCAGTCGTTGTTGCACCTGACTAGGCATTATCTTTTGAGCTGATGTGTGATGCTAGTGATTATGCCATCGGAGTCGTGCTAAGGCAACATATCGGTAAGATTTTCTATAATATTTATTATGCTAGTCGTACACTAACTGATGCACAGGTCAATTACACTACCACTCAGAAAGAGTCCTGTCTGTGGTCTTTGTATTTGACAAATTTCGGCCATACTTGATCGACTCCAAAGTCATCATATTCACAAACCACTCAACTATCAAATACCTTTTGGTGAAAAAAAATGCAAAACTACACCTTATCTGATGGGTCCTTCTGTAGCAAGAGTTTAACTTAAAGAATCGAGACAAGAAGAGAAGTGAAAATATGGTAACCGACCATCTATCTAGACTAGAACAACGAGGGGATGAGGACAATCTCGACGTAGCAATCAAGGAAACGTTCCCCGATGAACAGGTTTTCATTTTGGATATAAGCAATATACCATGGTATGCTGATTTTGTTATTTTTCTTTCTCACTTTATTTATCCACCAGACCTTTCATGGCAAAAGAAGAAATTTTTGGCAGATGTTAAACATTAATATTGGGATGAGTCGTTCCTATATAAGCTATGTCCAGATAAGATCCTTTAACAATATGTCTCGAAAGATGAAGCATGAGATATTCTCCACCATTGTCATGCTTCTGAATATGGTGACATTTTGGGCCAATCAATCTGCAAGCAAAATTCTTCAATCTGGATACTATTGGCATACCATTTTCAAAGATGTTCAAGCATATGTTACAATATGCGATCGGTGCTAACGCACAGGTAATATTTCACGAAGACATGAGATGCCCCTAAACAATATTTTGGAAGTGGAATTATTCGATGTTTGAGGTATTGATTTCATGGGACCATTCCCATCGTCTTTCAAGAATCTCTACATTCTTGTGGCCATAGATTATGTTTCAAAATGGGTTGAAGCCATTGCCGCACTAACCAATGACTCTAAAGTAGTGGTGAAATTTCTTTGTAAAAACATCTTCACTAGATTTGGAACTCCAAAAGCAATCATTAGTGATGAAGGGAAGCATTTCTGCAATAGGTATTTGAATGCTCTTCTAGCCAAATACAAAGTTGCTACAACTTATCACCCGCAGACAAGTGGACAAGCTAAAATCTCAAATCGGGAACTGAAATGGATTTTGGAAAAGACTAGTCGAAAAAGCTTGATGATGCACTATAGACCTACAGAACAACGTTCAAAACACCGATTGGGATGTCTCCATATAGGCTGGCATTTGGAAAAGCATGCCATTTACCCGTTAAACTTGAGCACCGTGCATATTGGGCTATCAAAAAGTAAAATTTTGACATAAGAGCATCAAGAGCTCTGCGAAGGTTACAACTCAACGAGATGGACGAATTTTGTCACGGTGCATACAAAAAGGTCAAGCTTTACAAAGAACGCACCAAAAAGTGGTATGATCAGCGTATCCTATACAGGGAGTTTTCACCAAGACAAAAAGTTATTTTATTTAATTGACGTTTAAGTTTATTCCCAAGTAAGCTGTGTTCTAAATGGTTTGGGCCCTTTACAGTTGTTCAAGTCTTTTCATATGGTGCCGTTGAAATTCAAAATGCGAATCGTAGATTTAAAGTCAATGGACAAAAATTTAAAGCTTACATAGATAGTAGAGAACCTCAACAGAAATCCACTATCGCGCTTTCAAACCTAAATTAAAGCGTGTTTCAATAGTCTAGCTAACAATAATAAATTAAGAGCTTATTGGGAGACAACCCAAGCTTTTCTTTTCAATTAGTTTTCTTTTGTTTTTGTGTTTATTGTTTTTCTTTGATAAATTTCTTTTCTCTTTTTAGTTACAGGATAAAACTGATGGAAAATGAATATTAATGAATAAATGAGTTTATTCATTATTGATTAAATAAATGTTATTTAATCAAATG